>OMNN01052583.1:0-11914 GCA_900302755.1 Chromis chromis
ACCCAAAGAAGGAGGGTCATAAAGGGCAGGTGATGCCTCGGACTGATCCATTGGCCTCATGGACTGTTGGACTCTTTATTAGACTGTTTACTTACAGCATTTCTTGTTTGTTTATCAATTCAATGAGCTCTGTAAAGCACTGTGAGACAACTGTGTTGTGATATTGGGCTATACAAATAAATTGAATTGAATTGAAATTGATGTGCAAAGAGTTCCTTTGGTTGAAAATCACGGCAAGTGTGTCAAAATAAAATATTAATGTGAGTTTTTGCTTCAATGAAAAACCAAGATATGTGTGCTCCAGGAGCCTGTCAATGTCCTGTATCCAATTCAATTCAAAAAACGTTATTTGTTCCCTGGAGGCAATTCAAATATATGATATATAATGAGAAAGAGCCCTCAGTAGGAATTCTGTTGCAGGATGGATCTGCTTCAGCTAATTTTGCATTCACATCTGTGCAGCTTTCTGCTACCACTTACTCCTTAGAAATAAGAATGGACTGAAAGGAAAATGTTGCAGGGGGGATTCCTGGAGTCCCCATTCTTTCCTACCAGCCCTCCAAAGCACTAGGTGAGCCCCTGTCTGGAGTTGGGGAGCAAACTGTAGGCTGTGTGTGCGTCCAATGCAGCTGGAGGGAGGGCAGTGTCGCTCACCTTTCACTTGCCATACTGTAACACAGCCGTTTGATACGAGACAGCCCCCTAGGTGTCTCACTTTCTCAGTGTTTGTATGGGCTGGAGCGCAGCGCCGGCTGCCCGCCTGCCTGCTGCTCGTCTGGCTGACTGGCTGCGTTGACGTCAGCGCCGTGTTGATTTGCTAAGGCGAGAGAAGAAAGGAGTTAGTGCGTGTTGAGAGAGCGGGTACTGCGAACTGCCTTACTATGCTGTAGCCCCAATCCCCCCTACACTATACGGAATCAAAACGTGCAACTTAGGTGAGTACCAATCCGGGCTAAACGCAGCTGCAGTTTCCCGGCGACAAGTGCCAGACCCGCTACTCTGCATGCCACTGTTTTCTCTGTGTACTTTCATTCACCATACGGATGTTTGATGCGTTTTAATAGCAGCTGAGGATCGCGTTTTGGCTTGTCCCCGTTCAACCTCATGCTGAAGTTAACAGCGAACGCGACTTTGGCACGCAACTTGGAATCTGCGCACCGGAGTTTAGTGGATGAAAACAAGTGTTTACCTGATTGCGCTGCAAGGTGTTGAAGTTTGCATTAACGCAAGGTAGCCTATTGTAGAGATGTTAAGGTTGACGTAACCCCCCCCCTCTCCCTTCATTCTCTCTCTCTCTCTCTCTCTCCCTGTCGGTCTGGTTAGTATTCTGGAGATCGCAGTCAGAGGACGTGAGGTCTGGCTGTTTCACCGGGAGCCAGACAACATATGACGCCTCGCTGCGTGCGACTTTACGGGGGGAAATCGCTCGTTTTGGATGGGAATTACGCAATTTGTGATTTAGACAGCGACACTCTTGCCCGTCCTTGTGTCTCCAGACGCACCAGTGTGGCTTATTTAGCCGTGATGACATCACGGTGAGAACTGGAGACACTGGTCTTTATAAACGAAACAAGCCCCCTTCCAAAATAACCCAAACCCAGTCAGCGTACAGTCAGGCTCCGACTGATTGACAGGCAGCTGCGTGTTTGATTGGTTACCAATAATCAGCTTGCACGCGCGGCACACTGTGAGGTGAGGAACTGGTAACAGATGCAATGGCAAATTGATTTGTTATCGAGTCTGTCTGATCTCTCTCTTCCCTCCTTTCACTCTTCTTATTTCTCCCTTTCCATCCTTTTTACGCAGCTCTCTCCTTCCCCTCCAGATCACACCTCCTTTAACTGTTACAATCCACTGTTGGGAGTATTTCATCCGTTCTCAAACAAAGTCCACCTGTGCGTGGCTCGTATCGGCTCTGTCTCGTGTATATACTTTTCTTTTTTCTTCTTCTTAATGTCACCCCCTCTCCACCAACCAACCAACCAGCCAGCCAACCGAGCTCTCCTTGGAGACGCTGTACCATTTTGCTCTCTCCACGTTTTCGCGTCTGTCAGTGTGGCTCATGGTGTGGAATATTGAACGCTGTTTATTCTTGTTGTGGCTGGCTCGTCAAGGCGCGCAATGGCAGACAACTCGTGATCAGATTGATTATGCTGCCTCTCTGTGAAGTCGGCCCTAATGTGGTTATTGTCAGCGATCTATATTGTCCTCAGGAGGAAAATCTCCTCCGGCTTAATGTACTTAATGTAGTGCGTGATGTTTTGCATAATGCATAACGCTGTGGATAATTTGTCTGGTGCGGCTGGCCGATATTAACGCTGTCTAGACGCACGCAGCGAGCCTGTCCTTTGCTTTTATTAATAGAGAGCAGACAAAGTCCCCCCAAACAGCAACTTTACATCGCGTCCCGGTGAAGCTCGCAGCTCGGTTGATAACCCACAGAGCGCAACAAGCATTGATCATTTACGGGGCCCATAAATCGGAGCTATTGGCACACCTGTAATAAAGATAATGTGTTTTTTAAGGCATGATCTCTGTTGACTGAGAACCTGATCTGCCTTCTGTATCAATTTTTGTCAATGTGCGGTAAAGACAAACCATCCAGCGCCGGCCGCAAACAATAGGTGCCAGCATCTTTTTTTTCTTTTTTTTTAACCTTCTACATATTCCAATTTAGGCTCGTGTGAATAGGTTTCTGAAGTGAGCCTGAATATGTGGACATAATTAATGTTATATCAAGAAAAAAAGAAGTTCGAAATGTGGTGATGTCTCCTATTTTTTTTCCTGTGCGTAATTATTCAAGCGTGCAGGGGAAGGGAAAGAAGTGATCAACTTCTCCGTTTAATTCCTAATTTTATCTGAAAATGAAACTGTAGATTCTGAAAATTAAAGAAATATATTCTGAAATTTCCATTCCCCTGCAGAACATAGATCAAGGTGAATAGAAGTAAATGAGCTGTCACATTTAGTCATTTGTCAGAAACCTGATAGATTGAGCAGATAAAAAGGGGCCATCAATGAGCTCATCCAGGATGTGGGTCAATGGAGGTACTTGGCTGCTAGTCATTCATTCATTCTTTCATTTATTTAGAGTATATGTAGTGGCAAAGCAGTTTATTTAACCGGGATAATAGAGAAGCAGCATATTTCCGTGTTGAGCCTGAAGTGACAGAGGTGGCCATTCATTTTAAAGTGCATTTCATTGGAGCCTTCTCTTCATTATTTCAGCGTAGGTCAAAGTGAGCTGCAGATATGAGGTGGAGCAACATGTTACCCTGTTAATCTGAAGTTAACTGCAGCCACAAAGGCAATCATTCATTTGGGGATTTTCAACATTGGTGACTGAGAGCAGAGCGGGGAGTTTGGTTGCGGCAGTGTTGTGTGCTTTTTTGCCTCATCCTGCTTTCCTTTCCACCCATTTCTGGCCGCTGCTCTCTGCTCCCGTCTGTGATGAGAATACTGAGTAAGATGCTATTTAATTTCAGAAAAAGGCTGCTGACGGTCTTTGTGAGCCAAGCAGCAGTGAAAAACCCACAATTCACACTTGTTTAACTGGTGTACATCCCCATCAGATAACCAAATGAAGACATCTTTTTAACATAACATATGTCGGACTGATTGGTATGCAGGATGAGCCCGTTGGACGGCTCACAAATTGTCTCCCTTCAGAAATCTACAGGCAATGCTCTCCGCTGATTTAAAGAACAATGCCACTGCACAGAGTGTTTACCATCCCTGCAGGATATTTGCAGTTTGGGACTCCGCTGTCTTTACACTTTGCATTTAGAGAATAAATAGTGATAGAATTTAAATACATTTATTGGAAAATTAATTAAATTTACTTTCATTTATTTTCCAAAATGCAATTTATAAAGAGGCCTTGTGTAATCATGTGAAAGGGAAAAAAAAGGCTTTTTTGTTTCGCATTTCTTTATAAAAGAGCATCTATTCATCCATCCAATCAATTTTTCAGAAACAGAGTATTGCACTTGTTGGATTTGCATGTGTAAAGATAAATATTTTCAGCTGTTGCATGAGAAATTTACAAGAGGTCATTTTGTTTTATTCTGTTTTTTCTCCACGCAGGTTTCATCTTGTTTACAAAGATAGCTAAAAACACTGCTGAGCGGGGAAGGCGAGCCTCATGAGTCGGCCTCGTGGATTGCATCGACATAATGGATTTAACTAAAATGGGTATGATCCAGCTCCAGAACCCCAACCACCCCACTGCCCTGCTGCAGAAGGCCAACCAGATGCGTCTGGCGGGGACTCTGTGCGACGTGGTCATCATGGTCGACAGCCAGGAGTTTCACGCCCACCGGACTGTGCTCGCCTGCACCAGCAAAATGTTCGAGATCCTCTTCCACCGCAACAGCCAGCATTATACCCTGGACTTTCTTTCACCAAAGACTTTTCAGCAGATTTTGGAGTATGCTTACACTGCCACGCTCCAGGCCAAGGTGGAGGACTTGGACGACCTTCTGTATGCAGCCGAGATCCTGGAGATTGAGTACTTGGAAGAGCAATGCCTCAAGATCTTGGAAACCATCCAGTCCTCGGATGAGAATGACGTGGAGGTCAACGCTAATGACGGGAGCACGGAGGAGGACGACGAGCGCAAAGGCCACAACGGAGCCAAGAACTCCAAAAAGCATTCCATGGACAGTACCTATCTGTCAGGTGCCCAGCAAGTCTCCGCCATGGCCGGCTTGGTGGACCAGAGTCCCTCCGTGTCCACTTCCTTCGGCGTCTCCACCCTGAGTCCCACCAAAGCTGCCGTGGACAGTCTGATGAGCATCGGCCAGTCTCTGCTCCAGCAGGGCTTCGGCAGTGAGCAGCTCATCCACGCCAACTCCCACCACCTGATGACTGAGATCAAGACTGAAATGATGCAGGTGGACATGGGTGGCAACGGCCACGAAAGCCCCCAGAACATGGAGTCCAGCGCCTCCAGCAATGGAGAGCGAAGCGGGGAGGACAGGAACCGAGACGGTCCCGGGACACCGACCAGGAGCAGCGTGATCACCAGTGCCCGCGAGCTACATTATGTCCGCGAGGAAGGCATGGGAGACCCTCAAGGTGAAGTCAGCCAGATGGGGCTGGAAGCAATGGCTGGAATGACAGAGAAACACCTGGCCTCGCTATACTCCCTACCTGTCAATCATAAATCAGATGTCATGATGTCCATGCCGGCATCCATGGCCTCTGCTCTCCCCATGTCCCCAGCCCTGGCTATGTCTATGGACTTCAGTGCCTATGGGGGACTCCTGCCTCAGAGCTTCATCCAGAGAGAATTCTTCAGCAAGCTCGGGGAGCTGGCGGTGGGCATGAAACCAGACGGCAGGAACCAGAACATGCGCTGCAATGTTTGCGGTGCAGAGCTACCAGATAATGAAGCTGTGGAGCAGCACAGGTAAGACAAGTTTTCCTTTTTTTTCTTAGCTGCTTGCTAATTGTTTCGGCCTTGACATTTACGGTCCTTTTCATCCTTTCAGCTTTTCTCTTCTTTTTAATTTAACGAGTCACAGTCTTAATAGTTTATTTATGGATTCTTTCTCTTTATAAGGCTTGATTTGTGGAGCATTGAGGGAAATTACATTTTGTTTGGCTCACTTAAGCAAACACCACTACTTTTTTTTGTTTGTTTTAATATAATCCCATCCACACATGTTTTATATATGAACAAGTGGCATCCTTTTACAACCACACAAACCTCAGCTCAGTGTGGCTGACAGCTCAGGCCCGGAGATTCACTCCTTCAGTAACTGCCAAGCCTGCCCAGGTGACTGCCGAAGCAGTGCTGTCTTAACATTGTCCAAGACCATTAGTCACACCTTACAAGATGTGGGCGGCAGCTATCACACACACTTACCAAAGTGGAACCCCCTCATCCCGGGCCCGACTCCCCTCCCCTTTTCCCATAACTGCACAAGGGGGGCCCTTATTAGCTTGATAATTGGAGTAGACGGTCAGCCCAGGAAATGAGTTCTGAACCTGGGCTCTGAGACCAGGAGGTGGTTCTAGGACGTGCAGTTTCAGTCAGTTCATAACATTAAATCTTCAGGTTTGAAAACTTGACAACAAAATCTAAAACTTACCGTAAGGCACTTTTATAATTCCCTGTGCATTTCATGCCACAGTGCATGTAATTGTATACACCTCAGACTGCAAGCGCCGCCTTGTAAGATCTTCTTGGGTCATGACTTTTGTGGATTTTGCACAATCTGACAGTTTGTTGTTGTTTTTTGACTGGAAGTCTTTTCTTACCTTGAAGGCCACCTTCTCGCCCTGCAATGTTTGCTTTAAATCAATCGGAATGCACAGTGGCTAAAGTTCACTTGAGGATTTGAACCCCGTCACACATCCATCCCGTCATTTTTGAGCCAGTATCTTGGCATACATGGCCCGATACAGTTCAGACTCCTCAGTTTCTAATCCTATCTCACTGTTGTCTTTAGAAAATATTGAATATTACAGAATGTCTTTTACTCGTGAGAGAGCTGTCCTTGTTTGCAGCCTCACGCTATGTTAATGTGCAGTGTTTTCACTCCGTATAATAACAAGCAGTAAACTCAGTTGCTGTAGTGTTGTGTCGCTGGCAATAGCTTCTGAAAGTATAAAGATTTGTGTGGCCTTC
The DNA here is from genome assembly GCA_900302755.1 of Chromis chromis. Classification (NCBI taxonomy): domain Eukaryota; kingdom Metazoa; phylum Chordata; class Actinopteri; family Pomacentridae; genus Chromis; species Chromis chromis. The sequence goes on from OMNN01052583.1 coordinate 6,638, forward strand.
GTGATGAGTGCTCATTATTTATTGAATAAAAGGGTAATTTCTGCATGTACTGACCCTATATGCATCTCTGAAAAGGGAGAAAAAAAAAACAAGTGTAGCAGTGGATTTGGAGCTGCTTATGATCAGTTCTTCCTAAGCAAGCTTTCAAAGCAGCTTAAAAATACACTATAGCTTCTGTGCAAGACGCCGTAATGCAGTCTGACTGTGTTAACGGACAGGCTACACTAGTCTCTGTCTTGAGAAAAGTCTGGCGTGTGAAATGGTTGCCTGTGTTTCAAGAGGAATTTCATCAATTCGCTCAAGCTGGGAAATCTTGTATCAAAGGAGATTTCCAAACCGTTTCATGCATTGATCTTCCCGCCTCGCCCCATAGCATACTAATGGGTTAATTTAGGCTGGTTGATACACCGACACGACACTGTTTAATGTTGTATGTGCCGTCCTGACAGCCTCCTGAAGTGTAGAAATCAAACATTGCATCATCCACTGTCTGCTTTGCCATCCGCACATGAAAGGTCTGCTGTGCTGCCCTGAGATGCTTGATAATTCAGACGCTGCCCGTGTCCTCAGAAATTCCACTGTGGGTCATTTGATAGCATATCAACTCAGTTTTTTTCTCTTTCTTTCTGTGTACAGCCTGTCAAGCTGTTGATTCTTTTGATGTGCACACAAGATGTTTTATTTCAGACAAGCGGAGTCGTGTTCCCTCTGACTAATTACACATCATTTCCCCACAGCCACTGTGTCAGGGTCACCACTGCCTCTGCAACAAACACATAAAAAAAAAGTTGGCAGAGTTCACTTGGTGCAGGCAGGTCAAGTCAAACATGAGTGTAATTGTTTCCAGATGTGGCACAGGTCAGTGGTGTGAGGTGTCTCTGTGTGCTTCTATGTTAAAATGAATGCACCAGAAAGTACCCACTTCCTGTATAAATCTAGTCTCTGCTCCCTTTCATTCCTCCTTGTCCTGGATTATATCATAAAAATACTACCACACTCAGGCGGCATAGATTGGATTTTGGATCCACAAGTGGTGTGTAAGGAGCCGCTTATGGGATATAGGAACATATGCTGATGGGTAAACACAAGAGATTCTACCTTGGAGTTATTAAAACGCTCTTTTCACATCAATCAGTCTTGCAGAAATTATTAAAGATGATGAAAAGCTGATATTGAATGTCTGTCAGAATGTACGTTTTTCTGATTAGTTAGCTCGTCAATCAAATCTACAAAGACAATTTTATTTGGGTGTAATTCTTCAAATCACGTTTGAGTTCAAAATAAATAATGCATCAGTTTGCATCAATCTTTTTTGAGTTAAGACAACTTGTAATGAATGTATATTCATCCAACAACTAATACATTGAGAGAGGAGAATTAGCTTTCCCACTACAATCAGGGATGTAAAGACAGATGAGGACAGTTCAAATGCTGAAGTTAAGGTGAAGAAAATACAAACTATTAGGCCAATTTTCCTAAGTTACCTCAACTTGAATTCAGTTTGAAATCAATTATTGCATACATTTCAGTTTAAATTACATAAAATATGAAGTTGATGCAGTTACCAACATTATTACATCAACGAATCAGCTTAAATAGTTTAAACTGCGTTTACTATCTTGCAGCTGTGTATTCAATTAAGTGGTGGGGATAGATTTCTTGACTTACTTCTTAGAAAGTGTGACTGTCTATGTTTGGACAGGAATAATAATTTGAGAATTTAATCTTTCGAGATGTTTTTTTTTTTTAGAATCTGTAATTAAGATTCAGTGTTGTATTGGTGCTGGTATTGAACAATGTCAAATGATCCGCAGCCATATCTTGGAAGTTGCCTTTGAAAGAACCGGATGAAGCTAAGTGAAGGGTCACTCTTTATAACTGCCTGAGGTTGCGTTTACTGAATCAAAGCAATCCCCATCTTACCACAACAACTTTTCCCCTGCCGCCTCTCCTCCAGCAGGCCACCACATCACCTCCCCACTGACAAGCCCCAGATTTATTTCTTAAAGGAAGCCCGGGGTGAGCGTTGTTGGGGCTTCAGGCAGACAGGATTACAGCAATATTTTAGTAACCCTTGGACTGAGAAAATAATCAACACAGGAAGGGCCTGAGTAATTATTGAGAAAATAAATGCATGATGCAGGGGGGCTAATTCTGCAGAGGCGGGGTAAAAAAAAAAAAGAAGAAAAAAAAAATCTCCTCTGCTTGGTATTCCAAACACAGCATCCAATTCACGGGAACTAGCCTTGGGTTTATCTCTTTCACTTAATCGTCCATTCTCATGCAAATGATTGACCCTCGCTGTAATGTACATCACATAAGTGAAAAAAGAGCCTATTTTAAAGGAGAGCTTTTCCAGCATATAGCCGTTAAACATTACCGGTAATCATCAGTGCTTTAACTCAGTCTTTTCATAAAACAGTCTGGGTTTTTTTGAAGGGGCAGATAGGTGGTGGGAGGGTGAATGGATGGACGGGATTCCTGCCTCTCTTTTCTTGTTTTTGCTCGTGTTATTTTTATTATTGATGGAAGTATTGGGGTATAAGGAGGTGTGTGTGTGGTGGAAATAATCACCCCCGCATTAACCCCCGCACGCGCACACACTCGTGTTCATTACTTTTCACACACATTCCCCTCAGCAGCAGCAGCCAGCAGCCAGCACTCGCTCTTCCATTTCCTCTCCTTTTGTGGCAAAGGGGGACGGAGGGCGCTCTAATACCCCGGGCCCCAGGTGTTTAAACAGCGGGCCCAAGGCCGTTATCTGTGCATATCAGAGTGGGACAGATAACCCCTGGCACTCCTTCTTAGTAAACCAAGAGCAGATTTAGTCCTGATAGTGGCCCATGGCATTTGTTGCAGGTGATAACGATGTATGCACACACACACATATAACCTGTGCGTTGAGGTGAAGCCAGTATACACGTTGTTTCCTTACACATTGACACGATCAACCATTAACTGCTGTCTTTTTTTTTAGGTAGTTGGGTTCAAATGGCCACCGTGGTTACTAGTTAGTTGTGTGTGTCGCTGGAGAAAGAGTGCAGCATAGGTTCGGGAGATGCTTGCATCAGATCTCCTCTTTTAAAAAGTGAAATCTTTATTTGATTTCACTTCCTTTGATATGTCACAATTTTCTGAATGAACATGGAAGTTACTAAACCGAGATTTTAATGCACGTTTGCCTGATTGGTACATGTCCGAACCTTTCACAATCAGCCGTGGTGGCTTTCACTTCCCCATCTCTTCTCGCTTCCAACCAAATTCCAGATACTTTGGGTTCTGTGGTGTCTTTAGCTTTCAACATTTTGGTGAGTGGTAGTGAAATTTCCATTTTTTGTTTTTTTGTCTTACAGTTTTTTTTTTTTTTTTTAAATCACAATGTGTCAATAAATTCTGCTGCTTGTTTCATTCAAACCATCTCTCCTTGACATATTTAATGACCACAGTAGCTGCTAATATCGTCAGACAGCACTAATATCCCACTGTGAGACACTGTGATGGCAACTCTGATGAATTAAATATAAAAATATTATCAGAAACGCCCAGAGATGACTAATTTTTCTGTTTGTTGTGTCATTTTTACATTTTTAATCCTCAAATGGAAAGCGCTTCGGGTGCAGCATGAGGTGACTTAACTAAATGTCATATATTTTCAGATATATTCTCAAATTTATTCTTTTCGCACCTGACAAGCCATGAAGGTTCACCAGGTTTTTGTAGAACTCGGATACCATAAGAAATGTCTGTGTTGATATATAACCTCACAGACGGCATGTGTGCTGGAAAATAATAATGTTGTTGTTGCTGTGAGAGGTGATTTATACAGACACCCAGTAATAGTATGTGCAGTATCCCCGGACATCACAGTATCTGAGCTCTTTCGTAGTTTTCTCTGCTCAACTTCAGAAAGTACTGTCAAAGAAAACCAGACATGTGCTGGTAGTGTGGAAAAAATGATGGATAAATATCTGTGATTTGAAGCAAGCAGTCAGATTTTGCTTCAGTGTCTCAGCGTGGCTCACTGAATACAGTATGTCACCTCTGATCTGAAATGAAATAACAGACTAAAACTAAAGCAGCAGGCTTGTGTTCCTAACCTGTAAAACTGTGCGAGCATTTTCCTGCTTCCTGAAAGCAGCCCAGCAACAAAGCATCCATTACATGGCAGTGGATTACCCTCTATTTGAAATCACTCAGTGAGCTAAGTCTCCCCGGCTTGCACTCAGAGGTACAGTACATGTTGGTGTAATAATCCAATAGCACAAAAAGCCTCACTCAACGAAAACACCTCTCCAAGAATTACCTAAGCCACAGACAACAGCAGAGGGCTTATTCAAGTCTGGCTGCCACATCGTCTCTCTTTTTATCCTCGCACAGGTGCTTTTTTTTCCCCTTATTGGAGGTGCGGTGTTTGTTTATGCCCCTGAGGAACTGCCGCTTTGACCGGGCCGGCGGTGATAGCCACAGCCGAGGCAGCTGCTGGCTGAGGCCCAATTATAGACAGGCTTTAAAAGGCTCTGGTTGAACCGTAAAGATTTACACCGCCATCGCTCTGATCTCAGATCTGGGCTCTGTCCTCACTGTCAGGATAGGGAGATGTATCGATTAAAGACTTAACACAGGGGGCTACATCATGTGGAATAGACTACACACACACACACACACACACCTTCAGATCAGGGATTTTATTGTCATGCAGTTGTGATGTCACCGATATAAGATTTTTGGAATTGGACAGGTGGGAGGAAAAAAAGAAGAGGGCAACACCAAGACGAGGGTGTTGGAGGGGGGTTCTGATATCCAGACAGTGGCTATGGCAATGGAGGGGAGGCGATCTAATCAGCAGGCTGATTAGATCGCCTCCCCTCCCCGAGATAAGAGCAGAGGGAGGTGCTTGCGCAATAAAAGTTAGCAGCTTGACTTGGTGCGACCAGCTGCCTCTGTGTGGCTAACAGCGCTCGGCAGACGTGGCCTTTGCTGATGCGGTCTGGCATGGGCTGCGATGAAACAAACACACTGAGGCCCCTATCTTTTGTCCCTGTGGGGGCCTTGTGGTCTGGAGGGAGGGGTAAGGATAACATACTGTACTAGAAGTTGGCCTTGTGTGTGTGTGTGTGTGTGTGTGTGTGTGTGTGTGTGTGTGTGTGTGTGTGTTTGGGACTCACTAGTTTGTAGTGCAGCAGCCTTGTAATGAGGCTCTGATGAGAGTCAATGAGAGCATCTGTTGGACTAATCACCCACCGAGTGTGTGTGTTGGTGTGTATGTTGGTGTGTGTG
>OMNN01052583.1:13755-40784 GCA_900302755.1 Chromis chromis
TAACTTTATAACTTCCACAAGATGTAATATAAAACATATTAATGCTGTACTTAAGTACTTCATCATATAATATCTACAGTATGAAATGATTTCAAAACTTATACCTAATATTCAGAGGAGAATTTGAGTGCATGATTTTCAAGGCAGTGTCCTCCTGTCTTATGCTACTTAGCAATTAGCATAAGTTTTGTGACAACCAAAATTTTTTTCCCCCAGACATTTTTCACATTTCACCCTCCCTTCCACCTCAGACCTCAAACCGTTTGACAAATCCAGGTTACACGGGTCAGGATTCAAAGAAACCTACATTTTATTAGTAAAGATGAATGTGATTGTGTTATCACGAAGCAGCCCCGTCTGACTGTCAGACCATTCAAAACGCTCTCAGATCTATACTCGTGGCAGCTGACACGCCGCTCGGTGAGCTCCGTGGCAGGAGTGCAATGAATGTCAAGGCGACTTGCAGCTTTAGCGCTGACCGACACGTTTTAAGCTCCGCTGTAATCCAGGAGGGATCAGTTGGGTAAATCATGGCATAAAGCTTAAAACCATAATTGATTTATGTATTTGCTGACCGAAGACGCCCAGAGAGATTACCAGAGGGAGAGAGAGCTGATGATGGATAGGCCGACCCCCTTGCACAGGCTGCATGAGAGGTGGTGGTGGTGGTGGTAGTGGTGGTGGTGGGGAGGGTGATTTCAATTGAAGGGAGATTTGTCTGCTTGAAGTGGAAGAATGTCTGAAAACAGAGTCTGAGAATAAATGCATGTAAGGTCCATTTACACCGTCATTCCTGTGTAGGGCTGCATTTTAAAGGGCTACTTCACCAGTTTTCTGGAAGTTGTGGGTGTTTCTAGTCAGATTTGATTGGCTGAACACGCCCAAAAGGGTGATTACAATTCAACTGTATTGATGCTGAGCCCTGATTGGTGCAGAAACACAAGTGGGAATTAAAATGATATAAATATTTGCATCAAAATTCTCCAAATTCTCCCAAAATTTTAGATTTTTTTTTTGGCTTGTCACCACCCAAACTCCTATGTAATGGAAAAAAAGCCAAATTTTACATTTAATTTCTTCATTTACTCAAAAACTTCCCTCTTAGTCTGTACATTTTTCATCTTCTTACATCATGGTTTGGTTGCAGATATGTAATTTTAGTGGAAATTGCTTTTTTAAATTTAATTTTAAATTAAATGTCTTTTGTTATTTGCTTTAATTGGGTCAAATGTAGTTTGTATGTTTAATATGCATCTAATTGTGGAATATAATCTACTATCACACCCCAATAGAAATATTATTGACAGCATAACCTTTGTGTTGTAGCTACAGTTGACCATCATTAAATTTTTTTATATAGAGATGAAAAGACAGGATTTGTTTTGGCATGAGGATATAATTTTATACTATAAGATGTCAGGTTTTCTATAAAAAGACATCATCAGTGTCACCTCATTGGCACCGCTGTTGAGCTCTTTGACAGCGAAAGTCATTTAATTGGTCAGTTTTTTTTGTCCTGCCGCAATCAAGCCCATGAATTCCTCTCCTGACACATTATGAATCCTCTCTTTCTTGTTTACTGCCCGACTGTCAGGCGTCTCCAAGGTCTTTCTTGACCGTTTCCAGATTGTTTTGTGTTTGTCTGTTTGTCCCTGGGCCCCGCAAGGCGAGAGTGGGATAGTAAAAAGAAGGAGGGGGGGAAAAAAAAGCCATTCCATTTCCTGGACTGATCACTGAAGCGGATGGCGCTGACATGTCATGACTCAAACAGCATCATTTCTGCCACTCCTGTCTCGCTGCTGACCTTACAAATGATGCTGTAGGCTCCCGCCATATGCCATTAAGCATGCTGTAAAACAGGATGGGGTTTTATCCCCGTCGTACGCGCCCAGACACCCTCCGCGGCTCCCTTCCCTCACCTTTTCCGAGAAGAAAAAGCAGATTACAGCAGCGGTTTTCTCACTCGTGGTTTTTGTCCATATATACTTTCTTTTTTCACCCTCCTCCTCCTCTTCCTTCCCTGCTTGTGTTTTATTGCCTCCTGTAAGTGTTGGTCTGAGGCGAGGAGCTGAAGCTTCCCTAACAGGTGTTTGGGTGCTTATCGCCCACGTCTGTGCCCTTATCTCTGGCCCTCAGCTTCCTGCATCCTCTCTCTTCCATGCCTCAGAGTGGGGATATATTTCACTTAGCCTCTGACCCGAAACCTTCCTCTCTATCTCCCTGGGTCTCTCTCCCTGCTTTGCTCTCTCTCTCTCTAGCGTACACAAACGTGCGCACACACAACCCAGAAGGGCCGACTTAGCTGATAGACAAGCTGTGGAGACATTTCATCATTATCGGTTAACTCTCCTTTCTTTGTTCTCGTCGTCCTCGGCAAGAAATCCCAAAATTGGAGAGTCCTGAGGATAATTAAGCTAGTCATTTACTTATTATGATATCTGTGGACTGTTTAACTGGTTAGATGACTGTAAAATGCCATAAAATGTAGGAATCACCAAACACCAAGGTATTAAATTGCTTAAATAAATAAATAACTTATTTTTTTCTCCAATCCAATAAGTTGACTGTTATTCTGCAGCTGACACAGAAGGAAACAGTTGAATTACAGTGGAAACGTGGCTTCTGCTCAATTTTATGCATTAAAAAAAACATGCAGGTCTGTTGGGTTTTGGATTCGATGAATACTTGTTGATTGATACGAGCATTTTCAGTTCTGCAGGACAGTTTTTTGGATTTATAGATTCTTTTCAAAACTAATCCAATAAAGCCGACTCAAAGTTTCTTAGTTCACAGCAGCAGTTTGTACTTTTCTACGTTTTATTTTATTTGTGAAAGAAAAATCACTCTACTGGAGAAACAGTGTCCACTTTACGGTTTATATGGAAGATATTTTGATATCTTTTCTTACATTAATTGTTTATGGTGACAACCTGCTGCACCATCCAGCACAAAGAGTGACTGTAAAATGTTATAAAATGTAGGAATCACACCCAAGGTATTAAATTGCTAAAATTAATTTTAAAATTACTTTTTTTTTTACCCTTGATTCCAATAAATTGACTGTTATTCTCCAGCCGACAGAAGAAAACAGTTGAATTACAGTGGAAACGTGGCCTCAGCACAGCGCGAGCTTTGATGGTGTTTGGACTCGTGAGTTTGATCCAGCATTTTGTCAGAGTGATTGGTCTCAGGCTTTAGCCCCACCTCCACATTCCCTCTATCCTTCCCTGCTCCCAAGTCTCACACAGGGACAAAGGCTAAAGTGTCTGTGGGATGGGGTTGTGATGGTGGTTTGGAGGGGGTTGACCCCCTCCAAGGACCTGACAGGGGCCCTTCTTTTTTTTTTCTCCTTCTTCTTTTTCCTAATCCCCATTCTGAGTGGGCACAGAGGGGAGAGAGCCCACAGTCTAACACCCATGAGAGAGTCTATTGTGAGCGGCAGGACTCTGTTACAGTAGGATGGATGCAGGGGTCTCAGGCCCAGATAAACGCCGGGGTCAGCCAGGCCCCCCGTTATTTACAGTAGGCCCTTTCATTGGCCCGAGTGAAACAGGAGCCCGTGGTGGAGGTGGAGGTGGCGGCGGGGCTTCAGGGGACGACCACTGTTTGTGCTCAGCCAGGCCTCCACTAAAGGTCAAAGAGCACGGGGGGTGGGGCCACAGGGGTTACAGACCTGACTTTTGTCTGCGTGTTGGGGGAGTTGCTGCCTCATAGGGGAGAAGAAAAGGTGTTGGGAGTGAGGAGGGGGGGAGGCAGGAGGCTTGGCTTCAGAGAGAAAAGGCGGCAAGGATGACTTCCATATACACAGTGTTCTATGATGTGACATAACTAGATGATACGTACCTGACAGCTATGAGGGAAATGTCCAAAATGTCCCGACCAACATCTCAATTTAAGTTTGGTTCTTAAATTAATTCTATTTTCTATAAGTGGAAGTCCAGTCCAGTAGTGCAGGTTTTCCATAAAACTTAAAGTTGCTGCAATTTCAAGTTCTATGCTTGTTGATTGGTACAAACATTGATTAATTCTCAAATGGCATTTTCAGTTCTGATTTAGGGATTGCACATTGCACAAGTCATTTTTTGGATTCATTGATTCTTTTCAAAACTAATAATGTGGCCCTGAAAGTTTCTTAGTTCACATCAGCAGTTTGTACTTTTCTACTCAAGCAAAATCACTGCACTGGAGTAACGGTTTCCACCTTGCGGTTTATTTGAAAGGTATTTTAATAGCGTATCATTCTTTTGCTTCTAAGATTCTTTCTTTACATCAGTTGCTAAGGAGGAGAACCTGCTGCACCCTCCAGCACAAAGAGCTACAACAGCAGAGTACAAACACAATAGGTGTTTTTTTTTGTCATATTTGCAGGGGTGTTGCTCAAAAAAGTGAAAATTCAACACCATCACAAATGACTGCACGTCTGCTTCGATTGTCCTGCAGTGACTCTGTGACCTACATAAGCACAAAACCGGACCTGCTATAGAAGCTAAAGAAACACACACACTAAAAGAAAACTACACTTGCTGTAAACTGACACTTCCGATTCAGTAAGGTCATCTTTATTCTCACGTGACATTCAATACTCTGCTATAATCACTGTCTTGTGACATATCCCAAACCCAAATGGTCAAAGCAAGTCTCCTCTACAATGACATAGTTGCCGTCAAGCACATTTATTAACCTCAATCCGACGCGATCCATTACCAACCCAATTCCTGTTTGCTGTCTTTCATTAAGAAGTGGGAAGTTGCCAAGGGCCAGCGTAGCACGAGAAAGAAGAACTGGCACCATCTGCCAGAAGACTCCAGCATAATCTTCCCATAATCTCAGTGTCAACCTTCCATATTATGAGGCGAGGACAGAGGGGAAAAAAAGCCTCGCTGAGACGTACAATAAGGACAGCAGCTCTCTCAGGCATTCATTTGCCGGAACAGATTTAGTTATTTTTGCTTGGACAAAGACAGGAGGGGTTAAAGGTCAGCAAGCGAGAACTTTACAGATGAAGTGGGGTGCGGTGGGAGTGTGTAGGAGTTTTATTTGACCCCCCACCTCTCACCCCTATTGTCCAGAGAGAACACAAAGGGTTCTGTCAAACTCTACTGGTCAGTGCTTTGGCCAAACCCGCCGAAGCAGCAGCAGCAGAGGTTTAGAATCTGGCCGAAGTCGCCACCAATGACCAATCAGGAGACAAAGACAAAGGCGACGGTTTGTCTCCTCTAACGTATTTTTCCCAAACTGTAGAAGGAGCAGAAAAGAACAGACTTGTTTTTCTTTCGCTGACCTTTTGTTCAGACATGTAGTCCACGGTGGAGCACAACTAAGTTCTCAGATTTTTGCTTGTGCACTTTTTTGGAAATACTTTGCTATAGTTTTTTTTTTTTTTTTACTGTTAAATGTTGCAAGTTACTTTACAGACTCATATTTTACATAAACAATTGTAGAATGATCAATTACTCTGCTACAATCACCCATAAATCCATCAGTAATCTAATTGAATCCAATAATCAAATAAAAAAACATTGGCAGGGATCAATTCTGCTTGTGTAAATATGCACTTTCACTTTTAACAGTAATAGTAATTTCACTACATTTGATTAACAATTAACCTCTAGTAAGGAAAACTCTAGATATGTAGATATTTAGCTTTACAATAAGCAGGGAAAAAAACAGTCAGGTCATTCATCCTGAAAATCAACATCCTGAATTATATCCATTTACTGTCTAATTTTTGTGCATTACAGATTGATTTATTCTAGTCGATTCTATAAAAAAGCGTTGCTTTACTTCCCAGCTGTCCCCAAAAAAGCCCCATTTTAAACCCCGAGCTCTGCAGCAGCTCGGCTTCATGTCGACAGCTACTGCCCTCCTTCATCCGTCTGTAACGGCGACATGCATTAAAAGTCCTGTTGGCATTTTTCGACACGAAAAAATAAGAGCGAAAGAAAAGGAAAAAAAAAACATGCAAAAAGTGCAAATGTATTGGATCAGAGAGCAGAACTGCAGCGTGAAAGGGGCTTGCTGGCCTTACATTTTCTCTGCTTATGTCTTGCTTTCTGTCCTCTAAATACCCTTGACATATTATGGCGGAGATGAAAAGCCGGGGAGAGATGTGTGTTGCTTGTGGGTGTCAAGGTACAATGTAGGCCAGATCAAGGCCTTACAAAGAGAATATGCGGTGTGGCATCTGATTTGTCTCCGTCTTCAACCGATGTTTTGGCCATTGTTGTGGACGTATAGTTCTCCGAGATGTGAATGCAGTTTAAATATTTACTTGACAAAACAAAGTCCTTGCATCCCGAATAGAAAAGCAGATGGGAAAGTTTGTAGGAAGTAGATTTGGTTTGTCACTTTGCATAGTTGACTAATTAATTTGTCAATCGACAGAAAATGTTATAATCTCTCACGTGTTTTTGATCATTTATCAAGGAGAAATTCCAATAATTCTGAGATTTTGTATTCTTAAATTTAAGTACCCATTACTTTCTTATGATATTTGACATCAGAATTTGTGCTGTACAGAAATTTGCATTATGAATATTTTGGGGAATTTATATGTACTGTAGCTATTTGACCGGTGAAGCTGAGTCTTTACACTATGTATAGTGTTTTTTTATTGTATTATTTTCTTTAAATTATGCTTCAAGCTGATTTATTCATCCAAAAATTCAATATATTTTGTTTTCCCAGAGTTTCAAGCTCTTAACATCTTATTTGCACTTGACATTAATAATCATAAGTGCATTAGCAGCTCTTTAAGATTGATAATGGCGCATTTAGTCGTGGAGGAGGTACTTGTATGCATATTTTCTTTTAGATGAAAGACGAGGCACTTGACATTTTTGCAAATATAGTCATTTCCCAGTAAAATGAGGTAAAAGTAAGTAGTAAGAAAACCCAAAGTTTAGTGAAGTTTCGCAGGCATGTAATTGTTTTCAGTGAGGAGAGTCATTAACTGCTCCACTGATGGAGGCTTTTATTAAATGCTTGAGTCAAGGCTGGTGTTGTGCTGCAGATATAAACCCAAGCGGAGTTAAACTTAACGTCTGACAGGCCTTTCTGTCCACATATTTGGGCTGAAACGGCCCGGTTCTGTCGCAGTGGCCTGCAGGACGGCGGCCGGGCCTGTACAAGCACTCAGAGGTCAGTGGACATGGTACAGCTTTCACATGGCCCTGAGGTCCTGACCCCCACCTTTGTTGGCCATATTCACCCCCCCCGCTTCCCAGCAAGGACCGAAGCCCTTTGAGCCGAGCCCTCAACCCCCCGCAGAGCGCGCCCCTTCAGCACATTAATAGTGGCACTGGAACTAATTGCCCAACCTTAGATGTGCTTGAGACCCAGATTGCCTCAGCTGCCAGCGCGCCACAAACCCCCCAACACTCCACCCCAAACAGAAGAAAACCTTCAAAAGAAGAATCGCAAAATTGCTGGTTTCTCTGCCCAGTCCTTTGGTAAAACACAGCTCTTCCCTTCAAAGGGGGCTTCATTTATTTCTTTGTGTTACTGTAAATGTGCATCCATTCAAGCTTGTTTTGAAAACATCGCCCTCCCTTCTTGCGCCGCGCTCTCGATTTTTGTCTCGCCATTCACTGATGGCTTGGTTTCGCTTTTATTCCTGCGAGAGGACTGACAAGTACTCACTATGTACCTCGCGCCTTGGCGAGACCTTCCCACACATGCCATCCACCGCCATTTTGTTGCTAACCCCGTCAGGCACGATAAAGCGCCAAATCACCCTTTTGTATTCGGCACACGTATCGGTAATCCGTCCCATCATTCTAAAATATTTTCTTTCAGGCGTGCGCTTTGAACTGTGAATTGCAGTACTGGTGTAAAGTGGTGTCTAGCACCAGACTGTTGCTGTTCACACTGTCACGTCTGCCGTCTCCTCCGCTGCAGTCAGCGTCACCCGAGTTCAAAGAGACACTGAAAGAGAGGGAAGCAGTCTGAGAGGCGTTTTATGATTTTATTGGGCCAGAGGAAGCATTGTTGGGAAGGTGTTGGTCCGTTGTCTGCACTCCATCTCTCGTAACGTTCACTACAGACTGCGGCGCTCTGCTTGTTTGTGGACGCATGTGTCTACATAATGCACTCGCACAGTATTTAGTGCTGCTTTATTAGCATGGAAATGAGTTTCTTTATTGTCTAATGTACCTTTGTCGAGTATCAGTGGAGACGCACGAGTTGAATTTGATGCCTTTTTATCAGGTAAACATCCAGATCAAAGATGGTCGTTGATAATCTAACACGACAAACTCCTGTCAAAATGCTAACGTCCTTTTGCACGTACGACGCCAGACGCATTTTCACACTCGGAGGGAAAATAGCTGTACACACAGACAAGCATCCTTTCATGCAGTTTCATTATCAGCTAATGGGTTTTGCTGCACTGACTGTGATGACACCAAAAATCATAATCTACAAATCTTTTGAAATGTTGAAGGAATACAAGGAGGTGGAAAAAAAAAACATCCTTCCAACAATCTCATAAGAAGTGCACAAGTAAAATCGGGATATTTCACTTATGCCTGTCATAAGAAGATGGCATTGTTTTAATAAATATATAATAAAATATCATAGTTTTGTACTTTAGTGGTTCAAATTGTTAACCTTTGTGAAAAAACAGCTTGCTTATACCAGCTGAGACATCTTTTTGTTGGACAAACACATTGAGGAAAAGGACCTGAAGCCTCTAAATCATAAAAGCGGCCAACAGCTTGGAAAGGCATGTTATCTTTAAAAAAATCACCACAAATCCATCATTTGTTCGAGCCAGAAACTGTAAAAACAGAAGAAATCTTTGGATTTTCAATTCTCTGACAGTCCATGAACTAATCCTGCGTGACATACAGGGCAGCTGGGAAAATTCAACAAATCTAACCTAAGAATTTTAAATTAAATTTAATGGAAACAGTTTATTCTATGTGTGAGAATAATTGTTTGAACTTTGAAAAAAAAAATCTGCACTCCTTGTGCAACTTTACTGTGACCAACAGTCATGTGACAAAAAGAGATGATAGAAGACAAGTGTGCAAACAAAGTAGCAAAACATCTATAGTATGGACAGTCAACATTTTTTATAATCTTATGATCCACCTGTTATGCTTCCTGTGCCAGTTCTGTCTTTTAGAAATGATGTTCTTGTACAATAAATTGCAAAAGCAGATGAAATGTTTTTATTTTTTTATTTTTTTATGCATAGTGATGAATTAATACAGATCAAATTGAAAATGCACTGATACTTTCTGATACTATGTTTCCTGCCAGAATATCCGGTCTTGAAGTACAGAGGTTATTTGTGTACCTTACAATACACGGGGATGGAAGAGAACACATTCACAGTATAATATACATACGTTATTTTTAAATCATCAATTTGTAGTTGGACTAGTTACTTCAGTATAGTCACTGCCCTTTTTTATGCTACGTCATGTTTTAATCTGCTGCCACCTCGTCCCATTCTTCACACATGATTATCACTTGTTGGATTCTTAATCAATATTGAGCTGTTTAATATTAATCTCTATTATTATTGCCAATAATTAAAGGATTAAATAATTGATTATAATAGATTTGTTTTTTGGTTTTTTTCATTGGATTATCTGTATAGTTTTGGGTGTTTTAAATGATTTTAAGGGGCACATTAACCCTCTGATCCCCATAACCTAAGCCAAATTTTTTATTGTTTGCACCACACGCATTCCGTACAAAACAAAACAAAATCTGCGCTCCTTGGTGCCATTGTGAAGCCATTAGTGACTCAGTTGTTACCAAGAGGCATGTGACAATAATTCAGAATCTTTTGGCTGAACTGGGCTGAACTGCAGGCTTTGCTTTCACAGAGCACATCGAAGATAAGTATGGAAACAAATGAAAGAACATATAAATGTAAAGTGTCTGTACTGACTATAGTGAGAATTTCTTTCCAACATTGGTAACACCTAAAATGTTAAATAAATAAAAAAAGAAGAAGAAGAGAAATTCAACTCAACTCTTTTTTTCTTCTTCTCCTTTTTATGGTTTATGGCATTATACGGCACAAAAGACATTTCTGAGTACTCTCTCCTTCTATTCATGGTTGTTCTGTTTCTATAGAGGTGCAGGACTTTATAGTGCAGTGAAAAATGAGCCCACAGTGAAGGAAACATGTGACAGGAGCACAACAAAAGACACTGCTTGGGGTATAAGATGTTTTTTTTTTAAGTTAACTGGTCAGTTATAATTTAACCCCTCAAAAACGAAATATGTCACACATTTATCCAATAATGAATTAAAGTTAAAGTGTTACATATTTACCTCTATATAAAAGTCTAGATTCAGCTTTATAGGGTTTTATGTGCATTATGTAAAATTTGTGGAATTCATGAATTATGTAAGATAATGTAAGACAAAGATGAAATCAGAATTTATTTTTAGAGCAGTTATTAGCGGAGTACAAGAGTAAAGTATTAGAGGAGAAAAAAAAACAGAATCAGAGGAACGGAGTTGTGTGGGAGACTCTAGCTTAGCATTGTTGAAATCCCAGCCATGGCCCTGAGCATCTTTATGTCATTATCACCAGCTAGCTCTATTAATGTACGAATAGTATCTGAAATGTGCCGAAGGATGCCTCTTATCCACACGAGCTGAAGAAACGTTATGCATGTAGCGCCTGCATGAGTAGCGCATCGCATTGGCAGTGCAAACGGCAACATAACTGAGCAATGGCTCCAGATTATTGTATTGCAAACCCAAGAATGTTGGTACTTCATAGACATAATGCCAGATTAGGTGCGACCTACGTCTTGGGCCATGGTGAAAAATAAAACTCTCCCATTGAAACCAAAACTGATTGAATTCTTTGCAGCTCTCTACGGAGTTAGTAGCAGCTTCTTTTACAAGTACTCAAGTTATGCCCCTGGTTTTTAAACGAGCTAGTCCTTCCTACTGTGTGCTTTGACTGAATCAAGGAAACTGTTCCAATACCATCAAATACATGAATAAGAAAAGATAATCATGGGTCCTTTTGATTGAATAAATCCTTAAACCTCGATAAGTTTTCTTAATCTCTAAATAGTTCTTTAATGTCACATCTATTCAGTGGTGGAGTCTGTCAGATATGGTGGTCGTGGCCTCTTCTACATTTTTGTATAGAGGAAGACTTTGTCCATAACAGTCCCAACCAACCATATATTTCTCCCTGAAACACTCAAACCCGCTCTGCTTTTCTAGGACAGCCTCTGCCCACTGAGACTCCTCAGCTCCTACCGGCTCTTTATGAAATATGGCATGTCATACTTCAGTCTCCACGTTTGCATGCTGCCAAATAATCCATCACAGGACAAATATCTTCTTCCTCCTTTAAATAAACTCCACTTACAGCAGCAGCAGCCGCCGCAGTGTGTCTGTCGGCCGGTCTGATAATCCCCCATGGAAATGTAGCCGCTGACAGATGTGTGCATGGCTATCAAGAATTACAGCTGTGATAAGAAAGAATGAACTTTATCCCCTTGTAGCAACAATACAGTGATGGAGCTCGGCACTGTTATTTTATGGTAAATATCCTGGACATGATGTGCCAGCTCTAATCCTGTGACCGTGCACTTCAAATCTGCTTTCGCTGCTGATGCGGACATCTTTTGTTCTTGCTGCTGAGTAATATATGCTGTGTGAAGTGTTCTCCATGCTGACATCTGGGAAACTGTATTTGTCGTTCAGCTGTGGATGACCTGTTGATCGGGCTTTGATGATAAGAGGTGACCGTTCGGACCTTAATCATGGAAGATGGCCGCATGAATTTAGGTTTATCATCATGAATCAGTTCCTGGTTTTGTCTTTTCTACATGTATAAGTAGTGCGGCAAACAGATACTTGTTGCTGTGCTGCGGGCTTGTTTTTTACTGCAATATAAAGTCCTGCACCTCTATGGAAACAGCACAATCATGGCTAGAAGAAGGGAAAGCTAAAAAATGTATTTTGTGCAGTATGACGAAGATATAAAGCCATAAATCAGAAAATTGTTTGACTATTTATTTTACAAAATTGTACAGGAATCAACGTTTTTCTCAGTCTGCTTAGGTGGAAAATAAATGTATGTCTCTACATACTATAGATATTTGACTACTTACATTTTGAATTTGTTTCCATACTTGTCTCCGATCTGTTTTGTGTAAGCACAGCCTGCAGTTCAGCCAAAAATCCCAGAATTTTTGTCACATGACTGCTGGTCGTAGCTGAGTTAGTCATGGCTTCACGGTTGCGGCAGGAAGCACAGAATATTTTATTTTTTACAGAATCTGGTTCGAGCAAATGGTTTATTTTTGAAGAATTAATAATTTAGACATGTACATTGAAATTATTTTAATAAAATATCACAGATGAGTAATTCAAGGACCAATGGAAAGTCGAAAATTCCACGATTCAGTCGGTTTTCAGAGTTGATAGAATGATTTAATATTAGGAGTGATGGCTTAGGGTATGAGATAATACACTTTGAAAAGAAACCCTTCAGACTGGGAGCACAAGAGTTTGACAGATAGACGTTTACTAGACGGCAACAATATGGTTTTATTAGCGGTTGTATTGTGAGAAATCCAGTTTTGTAGGAGCTCGGCCCATAAAAGTACACCAAAAATCCAGATATCTCAGCATCTTCTGCATCGAGTTGGATCTGTTTTGAAAAAGCCACATTGTGTTGTGGGGCTGCGTGACGACACCAGCACAATGTGAATGTCTAATTTGATGTTAATCATGCCATTAGCAGCTGGAAACATTTGGTAATGGTAACGTCCTCACATGGTGTCCTCCTTCTCCTCACATGTATCCCAGGAGGTTGTGTTATTTAGACTATGCAGGGGTTGTAAATTCTGTAGATGCTCTACCTACCACAGTCACCAGCAGTACAGTCACAAGTATCTGCTTTGGATGTGATTCCAAGCTTGAACTTATGTCTTTTATATAAGGAATGTATTGTAACTGCCCTGAAAAGAGAAGTTTCTGAAATTGTCTCATTGAATTCATGATGATAAAAGAAAAAAAAATAAAACACTCACACTTTAATGTTTAATTTAATGTCTATTTGAGAGCCGGGTTACATAGTAGACGAGGAGGAGGGTAACATCAAGATCTACACTCATGGCATCGGAAAAGAAACGCATTCTTCATTCGGTATTGTACAAATGAAATTGTCAGAGGCTGTTTTAAATGTTGTGAATAAGGCTCTCGAGTGTATGAGACAAGCTTATGACCTTGTAGAAAGTCATTCTTGCTGAAGGGGGAGCACACAATCGCTATAAAATACGATGTAGTCTTCAGCCCTTACACTGAATATGCCACGCTTGTTTTTCTCTGCTTTTTTTTTTACAACCAAATGAACTCTTTATTTCTTTTTTCTCATGCTGTATTCACAAAGCTAACTTTTTAACTGAAAATGCAGGTTCTTCATCATCGTCTTCTTCCTGCAGGCATATCTCTGCAACTGCTAGTCAGATTGCCACCAAATTAGGTGTAAATATTTAGTATTGAGGGGCTGATTCCTTATGATTTTGATCTTAAGCGATCTTTATCGGGGGTCAACATGACATTGAAGTATCTCTGTGAGGTTTCTCAAAAACTTTGATGACTTCTGGCCTTTCCCGTCACACTGCCATTAAACTACAGCTTCCATCTGTGCACAATACATGTCGACGTTCAAAGGGCGTGTTATCAGCGATTATGGGTGTGACAATACATGTATTCATCCCAAACTGTTCAGTACAAGACGTTCTGTTCGGTACGAAATCTCCTCAGTTTAATATGCCTCGTGAATTACTGTCAGAAGTCTATTTATGTCGACATACTTGCACTCACAGGACAAAAATTGTAGAGCGCGAGCTCCACCCGGAATGTTTTGGCAGTGCACCAGTTGTTATCCATCAGCTATAGCATGTAGTCACTTTTATTAAACATGCAAAATATTTAAATTCACTCTGCATGTTGAGTTTGTTGGAGCCAGAAGCTGAAGCTCCACAACCCGTCTGTCACAACTGTCCAATAAAGTTTGTTCAAACGAGATCCTGGCTGTGTTGACAAAAAGAGAGAAAGGCAGCGTTACTGTGTGCATTGTTTAAAGCTTAAATTGCACTTCTGGCTTTAACGGTTAATTCAAGTCAATTATGAACACGTTGCACTTGTTTTAATGGACTTTTCTATACTTAAGAGTAAACATTTTCTTGTTTACAATTTAAATCCCTTTTGACCGACGTAGAGCTGGGTGAATGTGTTTTCTCTGAGTTGATGCCGTCTCTTATGTTGACGTCCTTGGCCTGTTTGCTGTAGAATTTGTTGATGTATACGGTGTCTTTCGTGTGCTTTTATTGTTTTACATGTATTCTAAACAGGCGTCCTTGTAAGAGAGCGCTTGCATTCCGTGGCGTTCCCTGTTTAAATACAGATTGAATGAATGAATGACAGTATGCAGCATTCAAGTATGTTAACTGTTATAGTAAGAGTTATGGCCAATTCGGCACTTATTAATAAATTAGTAAAAAAATAAATGGAGGAACCGGGATTTTTGCGTACCATATTGAGCAAGCGCATTCGTGGTTTCCAGAGGATGAACCTTATGCAAGCGTTTTTTCTGTCCTCATGCTTAGGGATCACTTTCCAATTCTACATTTTTACAATTTCATTTAGCAGACGCTTTTATCCAAAGCGACGTACATAGGTAGGTAGGCGGGGCAGCATTAAGGACCTTGCCTAAGGGTCCTCACTGGATACCTGCACCCTGACTGGGATTTGAACCACTGATCTCCCATGCCAAGGTCTGGGGTGTTAGTCACTGAGCTATCCAGCTGCTTTAATTTTATAGAAACACAAGTGACTTCACACAACTTTTGTGAACGCTGATAAGTGATTTTTCACTGTTAATTGATAGCCAACCTGTTAGATTGTCTTGTCTGAAGATATCATATCATATGTCTTGCAACATGAGAATGCACGATGCTGAAACATCACCTTTTCCCAATGTGGCATCTCAGATTCTGCTGCAGATTAGATTTGTGTTGTTGGTTGTAATGACCTTTACGACCCCAACTGGTTGCTAGCAGTGATTTTAAGTTTTAACATAAGTTTATACGTATTTGCATCCTTTTCGTCTACAAACATCCTATTATAACCCATAGCTAGCAACTTCCAGCAGTGTGTATGAAACAGCATCACTCTTTTTTAGCAAAAATCGTTAACTGGCATTATTACGTTAAATTGACAACGCCCTCTAGTGGCCGAAGTAATAATTTGGTGATAAGCCACAGAGTTTGGATGGACTTTATTGCATCTGAGATGCATTACATTTTTAAATCTACTTTTTTCTTATAACCATGACCATTTTAAAAATCGAACCACATGTTAATTACTGTAACCATGACAGCAAAGGTAACAAATTTCTGATGTTGATCCAAACCACAATCTTATTTTTGTGCCTAAACCTAATGAACTCTCACAAATAATTAACAAATAAAGATTTCTTTTTCTTTTTCTGTTAATTTTATGCCACTATTTGTTCCTAATTAGTGTTAATACCACCTTTCACCACCACCTTTTTTGCTGCACTTCCCACAAACTGTCCCTTTCAAGTTATTAGGATCTCAGTTTTCATTTGGCTCAGAACCAAAATGTGGCCACGGCTCATCCAAATGTATTTGATTGAATATTAGAAGCTAACCGCAGTTGGTGCAATTCAACAACTTTTATGTGTGTTAGTTTTTCAATTAGGTGATTTTGTAATATTGGTGAAAAACCTATACAGAAAACCCTACCCAATGTGATGCCCTAGACTAGCTTTTATATGGCGCCCCCCTCCATCGGAGATTTACATAGGCTTACAAAAGAAATGGAATAGCATTGTTTTGTAGTTATATTAATTGGGCATTGCTTTACATCTGAATCAATGTGAGCTTTTCCATTTTAATAGTTAATAGTAATAACTAGTTTTAATATAATTATATTGAAGGTGAATTTTTTCCCGACTTTGTTAGGCCACAGTGCCCTTAGCATTTGCCTATATTGCCTAATGAGCAAGCCGGCTCTACCGTATGGTCATTTAGCCTGGAGGACCTTTGGATATTTTGTAGTTGAAGCTGATTTATCATTGCTGACTGAGCCACTGCAGTAATGACAACTGTCTCTGTGGTTTAATGTCTCAGAAAGTAGAAAAAAAGATGGGGTCATTTTTATCATTCACTGCAATATGACAATGAGAATTTGTCAATTCAGTGACAAGCAGCTGACTAGCTCTCCATTAGGTGCAATGCCTCCGCGACACTTACCAAAAGGTCAGGAATGAGGAACAGTATTATTTCTCTCACAGTTTTTCTGACCTTGCTGGTGTTTCTCGGTGTAGCTGGTATTTTTCAAGACACATAGCAGCGCTGCAGATCTGCGCATTATGACTTCAGACCAATTTGTTGTCAGAAAACATCTTAGTCCAAAATCAAGGGCACCCATCCGTGCGTTTTATTAACTCATCTAATGAATTCATCTGCAGCTGTGCTCATCTGCATCATCAGTATTACCACATATTTGGCTGCATTTAAAACATGTGGTAATAGCCAATGTGGTGACACTGGCGGTGATTTGTATTAAGTTTAGGGTTTTTTAAAGACCCCCTTTGATGAAGATTAAGTTTTTTTTTTTTACCTTGTTAACGTCTCCATATGGTGGTTTTTTATATGCTAGATGACACATCGTGAGCAGTTCAACACCATAGCTGAGCATTTCCACTTTTAACTGCAGTGTGCTGATGACGAAAACACAGATTTTCAAGGTTTCATACATAACAAACCGAAGAAACCAATCGTGCCTACTCGCAGGGTGGGACTTTCTGGATCATTGTTCTTCTTAAAAATTGATTTCCAGTTTGAACATGTATGGCTGACTGACTCTAACACTATAGCTTTCCGTTGTGCAATGTACAGCAATTCAATGCAGCGTTATGAAACGATTATTTTCCTGTTAAATCTTCTAAATATTCAATGATACACATAGATAAGGTTTCTAAGGGTTAAATCAATGCCTGGAGAGGGATTTTAAAAGTTTGCAGTGTCTTCATATTTCATCACCTGTTGCTGTGATGTTTTTTCTGATCTTTTTAATCATCACTACTTATGGTGTTTGTTTTCCAAAATAGAAAACAGCCTAAAGTTAAAAATGTCTCTTGATGAATAGCAATAAATATTTAATAGTAAAGTAAGTCAACAAGACTGATAAGCCCACGGAGCATGCTATCAATACTTAACATTCAATACGCGATGCTTCTGAGGTTTCTTAATAAGAGACAGTCATAAAATGTACTTTTGCACTCTATCAAGCACCAGCAGTGTGTTATTTCGAGCTTTCTGGAGATATTCTCTGACAGTTCAGCTGCATTCAGGCTGTTTGTGACTTAATGCTGCAGGAATCGGACACATCTGTATCCAAAAGCGCTGGATTCGTCAGCTCTGGTCATCCTTGATGCAGATGACAAGATCGGTTTTAAACTCCGCCGCTTCTCCAGCGTTTTCTATCATTATCTATCAGCTGGTGAGTAACAAAAGTGGTACACAGCTGTTTATTTTCTTACCACCTCCTAATTTGTCGAGGGGTGTTTTTCTCAAAATATGGAACTAATGAGATCAGCTCCTTGCATCTCACTGTCTCTATTTAAAACAACCAGGCCACTGATTTCACCAAAAACAAACATGAGAGCAGAACGGCTCAGCTCAGGAGAGCAAACAGGGCCTCAGTGACTCATGTGCATGGCTGAGAACATCCCTTTTCCAGCCCCCGCCTGCAGTTTTGGAGATCATTTGGCCACGCCACCGTGTCACTGTCACCGTCTAATCTCATTGGTAAGCCCCAGGCATGCCACACTGTCCTGGCTGCCCACATCTGAACAAACACCCTCAGAGAGAAAGACACCAACCTTTCAGTGAGGTGACAGAGGAATGATGAGCGAGGGAGGGAAGCATTAGCAAGGGGAAATATACAGTGCGGTCGCCAGCACCTGTCTTGATATTCATCTCAGCAGTGTAAGAACAGAATCCTCTGTCCGCCTACAAGTGATACCAGTGAGTGGCTCTAGGCAAGAGCATCACTGTACAGCAGCATGTGGAAACTGTCTGCATTCATATACCAGGAGCTTAAACTTAATGTGCTTTAGCTCTTGAAAGTTGTGATACAAGTTGAGGAATTGCAATAGTGATTTCAAATGCAATTAGTTCCCAAAAACAAGAAATAACATCACTCTTATATTAATGGTTCACAATAGGGGTGGGAATCACAGGGTACCTCACGATATGATACGCGATGCACGGCGTGGTGTTGCCTGTGTACTTTACTTTTGCGAGGCAGTTCTTGCATATGGCATAGGCTTTGTCCGGCTTGCTTGTTCCGTTGTTACCCCCAAACGGGTCCACACTTTGGACTTAAACGTGGATGGGGCGTCTCTTACGGTAGCGTTGCTGTCCTCCATTATACCTGTACCAACTCTTCTTGGGCCAATTAATTTCCGCTCAAGTCTCCATCTTTCATGTGGTAAACGCCACCGTGTGGAGTCATTAAGTAGTGACGCTGGGAAAATGGCAGCTGGCAGGGGAATCTGGCAGGGTTTAGAGCGCCTTATTAGAGCGCCTTATTACATTAATTAAAGTATCGATATTTGGCGCCAGCGTATCGATACTCATATCGCACGAGGAGGGACGACGACATATCGCTGTATCGATATATTGTCCCACCCCTAGTTCACATGCTGTAATATCAACCCTCTTAACCCCAAAAACCTGCTGGTGCGTTTCAAAAGCACATTGTCTTTAAAGAATTGCAAAAATGGCACCATTCATCAGAGCCAGAAACTGTAAAAAAAAAAAAAGTAAGAATCATCCGGTTTTCAACTCTCCGACAGTCCTTGTACTAATCACATGTGACATATAATTCGGTCTTGAAACTGAACCAAATCTCATCTTAAAATCATGATATTTTATTAAAATCACTTTATTCTACATGTTTCATTGTAACAGTCAGATGAAAAATAATACAGGGATGTTTTGGCTGAACTAAAGTGAAGTCTGTATTTACACAGACACATTGGACTGTATAATGCAGTCAAAAATGAGTCCACAGTGGGTAAAAAATGTAACAGGAGACAAAAAAAACAAAAACTCCCAGAAACTGTATATGTATATCATATATAACCCTGCTCAAATGCAATTTTAGATTTTTTTTTCTACTTACGCGATGATTGTACTGTTTCCTGTTTGCCTACAGTGAGCAAAAAAACACCTAGAAACTTGGGATTTAGAGGGTTAAATATATATCACACATTCCCTACATATAGGTCTTCATGCATCTAAATAATATTTGTCCATCCAAGCTCATCTCACTGTCAGATTTATTATCAATATAGGAAGAGAGGCTTGTGTTTTCCAAAAAACATGCATTTGAAAAATATGATAATGTTTCCATTTGTCGCTAGTTTCCCCAGTTTGCTGACTGATAAAAAATTAATCATGTTTACATGAAGTAGTATGAATGTTTTCCAGCTTCCAACAGTGAGGTATGACAGATAAGTCAAAGAAAAACTGCTTTAATCTACCAGGTAGGCCAGTTTTTTTACACATCGAAATGGCTGCACCGTGATTCTAAATGAACCAATTAAGGTAGCTCAGATGTGTTCGCTTCTTCTTCTTCCCCCATCCCCTATTTTGTAACAAAGCTAATTAAAAATGGCGTGTTTTGTCTGACACGGCCAGTGCCAGTCACAGTGCTGACTTTGTTTGGAGGACCGGGATGTTGCCAACAGGAATGGCTCCAGCAGAGACTATTGAAAAGAAGGCTCATTTCCACGCTTCAAAATAACACCAGGGAACAATCAAGGTCGTGTTTATTAAAACACATCAGAGAGGTGGACTCCCCGCCAAAAGCCCTGCTCAGCCAAATGCAACACCCGCTCTGTGATCACAGAGAGAAAAATGCGCCCGGCGTCATTTTAATAAAATGATAAGGTGGCTGGATCCACATGGACACGCTGGGCCGTTTGTTTTTACAGCCTCTTTTTTTGGGGGGGACTGTTCAGAGTTAATCCTCTTTTGTAATCAATTCCTTTTTGTATCACTTTCAACAATAAAGCAGGCTGGAACCGAGAACACAACGCAAGAAACGGTCGGCGAAGAAAGGTTCGAGTGGTGTGAGCGCACGTGTGTGCAAGTGTGTGTGTAAGCAGCTACTTCCCTCAACAATAACGCAGGCGTGCGGCGTTTGAACTTATTCAGCATCTGGTGAAATGAGCGCAGACCTCAAAATGAGGAAGCGATAGTGACATGGAGGAAGAGGAGCCGCTTCCAGCTCTGTTGGGTCGGCTGTTTGGGATCCCTCACATGAGCCCTGTTTTATTCTTAGCACATTGTACATCATCGGGTTTACTGGAGTGCAACTTTGGAAAGAAACTGTGAGGCAGTTTGACACCGTGTACAGAAGTTTGTTTTCATCTTTTAGTAAAAAATAATCAAAAATGTAAACTCAGTTGTGAAATAATGAATAAATTCCTTAAAAAGTGAATTTGAAAGTGTTAACTGTGCAATAATTCAGATTTATTGCAACTTTGCGTCACCAAAACATCTTTTTTCAGTTTTCCTCATTATAAAGTGTTTTATATAATCTGGCTGGTCTCATCTACAGTATTTCTGTGCCTCTGTAATGAACAAAACTATGAAGTACAAACCAAGTTGTGTTCAATATGAGTTTCGTTAAATCTAAAGCCAAAAACAGATAATTCATGTTACAAATGTTAAAGTAAAAGTCATAAACTGCAGGACTCCTTGTTGTTCTTGTTGCTGAAGTTCTGACTCTGGATGGAGTTCTTGTCACTGCAGAATCCATTTTGGATTTAGAAGACGCCTCCTTGACGGTATTGCACGATACACAAGAACATCTGACATACCCAAAACTTATTTTTTCCAAAATATGCATATGTATTTTTTTTTGCAGTTATACCTTTATTGATAGTTTTCACTGGATATACAGATAATACAGGATATCTAGGAAGACAGAGGTTTGATATAATTTATGTGGATGCTACCCAGATGCTGAAACTTCAATTCAATGCATTTCAATGCAAAATGACTTCATTGGCATGTACGTTTTAAGAAACAATGTTGACAAAGCATCCATATACATTTAGTTCAGATATGTGAACAGTCTGCAAAACCAGTTATCAGTTCAGTTATATGAACTTTAATTCCACATTGTCATTATACATCAGTGCAGCACTTCTGCACAGCACTGTATGTTTATATGCATTGTCGAAGCATTGAACAAACACCGTCTACGTATCCCACAGCTCTACCCAATGTGGCGCCCTAGGCAATAAATGGCGCCCCCCTCCATCGGTGATTTACATACGCTTGCAAAAGAAATCCAATAGCATTGTTTTGTAGTAATATTAAGTGGGCATTGCTTTACATTTGAATCAATGTGAGCTTTTCCATTTTAAGAGTTAATAGTAATAACTAGTTTTAATATAATTATATTGAAGGTGAATTTTTTCCTAATTTTGTGGCGCCCCCTGGAGGCCACGGTGGCCTTAGCATTTGTCTATACTGCCTAATGGGCGAGCCGGCTTTGACGTATCCTGTTCAAAAGAAACTCAAAGCATACATGTCTGTGAGTCTATCCTCTTTTTACAAAGCACAACAGCTGCCAGAGTTCAGGTCTCAATTTGATTAAATGTTTGACCAAAATACAAAAGGCAGGATGCTCAGCAGTTGTTTTGCATTTGTAAAGCTAGCATTTGTCTACTATGAGATCTAGTGTTGAAGAAAACGCACAAACATAGGATTTTTTTGGAAGAAGATTAATTTGCCTCTACAAGTTATTAAAACATGAATGATCTGATTAAAAACAAACAAGAATGATTTCATTCTTAAATGATTCCTCAGCTTGTATCTAATCAAAGAACTCTTGTCTTTAAATCAAACAAATTTGTAAAGGCAGCAGGGTTTTCTCCACCAGATAATTTCTTGATACACTGCATAGTCATTTCCATTTTCCGAAGCAATTTTATTTTTGAAACAAACATATTTTCTAACCTACGACACTGTCGGAAAATCTTCCAGTTTGAAAGAGCAACAGAGTCCGCTTCAGGAAGTATTGTGGGAGGATGGAGGCATAAAGTTTCAGTTTTACTCATTGTTCACTTTCAGTTTTCACTCACTCTTTGATTGGGTTTAAGCACTAAAACCACTTGGTTAGGTTGAGGGGAATGTCACACTTTGGTTAACGCCTTCACACTGACTACTTGTTAGAAGCTTGGTCAAGTAGATTTAGTGTGGTTTAAAATGCAACCTTTTTACTGCATGTTAGAAGCTTTTGCTCCAATTTCAGAGTTACCAGGGTGATGAGTCCCAGAGCTGAAAAGGAGTGAGGATAAAGAAATAAAGACATGTTGATTTGAAATGTATTTGTGCTGCATCAGAAACAACTGAAAGATACAGTTCCCAGTTGAGAATGCAGTTTTGTTGTACAAAAACGTAGTTCTGTTGAGGCTCTGTTGAAAGGCAGTTATACTTCTGAGTCTGTGTCATTAGAATGTTGTAGGTTTGTCCTCTCACAAGAATATATTACATGCAAACTGTAGATGTTTCTTGATGTAAAATAGCTTCATTGTGCTTTTTTAAGCTAGCGTTGAGTGTGAGTAGTTTCTCCAACATCACTCCAGGCAGAAATCTCACATTTGCTCTTTGTGCCGAAGGAAATTTTTATTGGCTAGTAACCATATCCAGTCCTGGGAATCTGGTCTTGAAGGGTTTGCTTTCTAATTTTCTAATGTAGTTTACCAGACAGAACTTCTCTCACCCTCTTTCTCACATGCACCACCCTTTACGGCTGGTTGAGCAACTTTTCAGTTTTCTCTTGACACTTCATTGACACACCTGATTTTGGAAACGGCTACCCTACTTAAACATTACCGCAAATGTAGTTACGACATGAAGCATCGTTACTACCTCATTATGGCTTTAAAACAGATTGATTTGACAGACTGCGGGCCTGAATGACATCCAATACAATTACGATCCAGGACTGAATGCCCAAGTAGCCCAAAACAGGCCTAAACAAGACCCTGTCACCACCTGTCCCCTCTGTAAAGATCTCGCCTCTGCTTGTCACGTCGGAGCTGGAAATAAGCAATCGCCTGGAGCTGACACGCAAACTTTTTACGACAGCGCTCATCACACACACACACACACACACACACGTATGTGCACATACACCACTTCCTTCAGACCTGAATTGACAAGTGTAGAATGGATGCCTTTGCTGATGCCATTGTCTCGCGGATAAGCTTTGCGTCGTTTCCCTCTTGGACAAAGGTCATTCATCATGACAGCATAAAGCTCTGGCCATTAGCGGTTGATGAATGACCTGGCCTACCGGTCAAGCCTTGACCTCCCTCCTCTTTCACTCCCTCGGTGGGGTAATCTACTCCTTTTCTCAGGACTTAAGCCAAAGTTTGAGTGTTGTGGACAGTCGTGTCGTAAGATTCCAGTTGGTCCGGCTTTACTGTATCTATTTGCCCAGTGGCTGGTCTTAGTCGCACACCACATACACATATACACACTTGTGCACACACAGGATGCTTTCAGTCCTTATCTCTGCTGCTTTTAGGACAGCTGTTGAGTGCAAGAAGCTGACCTCTGACCCCCAGCACCACTAGGCTCCTTCCCTCCCACCACCACCAGTACAACCAGCATGACAACCCCCACCCCTCTATAAATTCCTTCCCCTTGCAGCTCTGTAGGACTTTGTTGTCTGTTGGTGTTTGTCCAAATTATAGTTTGGACTTAAGTACATTCCTTTGTACTAAAAATACCAAAAACACGTATCCTTCAGTTCATCACCATTTTTTGTAACTTAAGGATTCATTAAACCATCTTTCTCCATAGTTTCTCTTTGTGTACATTTTTTTTTCCAACCACACCACATGTAAGAAGTTGACGTCAGCCATCCCCTTCTTTCACAAATTCCTTTTCCCCCCTCGGTGTCTCTGAAACATATGTGAGGGGCTGAGGGTCTTTTAAGGTCATGCATAGGACTGGAAAAAAAAAAAAAAGCACAAGAGAAGGTCTTTGCTTTTCATTGTGTGTCTCTTTCTCTCTCCCACCGACCACGTTAAAACCATTTGCTCTGTGCAGAGGTGGGGGGAGGTTTTGGTTTCCACCTAGAGGGCACTACTGCCTTCAACATAAGGAACTCCCCCTGCAACCTGAACATACACACACACACAAAGATAACTGGACTGTACAGCAAAAGGGGGGCAGTGTTCATTGAAGTCAGAAAGTGTTAAAATCAGCACGATCTGAGCTTAGGAGAGGCCAATCAACACTTGTTAACACTGGAAGTTGGGTCAGGAGAGCAATTAAAATATACTGAAACACTCAAAAGGACAATTTGAAGCAGGAGAGTCATCGTACTGGAGAGAGGAGTGTTGGCAGAAAGTCGATTCCAAACACAGATGGAGAAATACCAATTTTTGGCAGAACGAACGAGCAATATTACAGTAGGAAAAAATTCCCCATTGAGTAAAGGATTTACTGAAACAAAGAAAGTATTCGTTCCAAAAAGTTGCCCTTTCAGAGTAACATGTTACTCGCATTAACAAATGCCACTGGTCCTGGAAGAGCTTAGAACAAGTAGTAACACAGCTGTCAGATAGTAAAATAAAGTGCAATATTTGACTCAGAAAGTGGAAATATTCACATAAATGACCAGTATGTAAAATTATTTCTTTTAAGTAAACCCCAAAAGCCCAAAAAGATGCTTTTGTACCCTCTATGCAAGCACACAAGGAAAATAAATCACTTTAACTCCAATAATTACAAGTAAAAGTAATGCATTGTGTTTGATAACCTGTAAAGCAACAGCTATACTTACTTATAGCCTTCAAAAAAGTACAATATTTCCCATATTTAAATGCAGTGATGCACAAAAAAATACTCAAGTACAGCTCAAGTGCTTTGAAAATTGTATTAAAATATACTCAGTTACTTTCTACTATTTTGCTGAAAGTAACCGAAGCACATTTTGCTGCTTTGCTTCAGACGCATGCTTCAGTGATGGGCTGAAGCTGGTAAGTGTGTTGTCAATTATTGCTTCAAGATGCACTGCGAGACTGTGTTCTGCAAAGCCTCAAGCCAGGCTCATTTACATCAAGACTGTGACTGTTTCAGGCCTGCAGTTATAATGACGGAAGAGTGTTTTTGTTCATTGGTGCATGTTACATTTACTGCCTGATCTCTTTCGAGTGTCAGTGCAGGATTGTGTCACACTCCGTCTCAGTTAGAAAAGTTAGCCGTGCTGGTTAGAGACTTTGTCCCTTCTCTTCTTCTTCTTTTTGTTCCTGTGATATTTATATATTTAAATTGTGTAGATCCCAAAAATATCAAATGATTCAAGGTGAATGTTGATGAAATTTAGATCACACAAAAGGGAAAAAGGTGGTGTGTGCAGTGTAGTCACCATATTAGTGAGGGTTAAGATGATATTAACGACCTCAAAGCAAAGCAAAAACAAAAGCGGAAATATGCATATGAAAAGACAGTTGTTTTATTTCCATTAAACAGACTGGTTGATTCACGTTGCTTCTCAGGCCACGTTTTAATAATCATAATTCACTGTGTTTAGTGTGCAAAGTTCTGCAGAAAAGTCCCGTGTTGTTTCCAATGAAGATCAGTGACGGTGCACATCTCCACGCACGCATTCAGATTTCTCTGCGCTCGCTCAGACTTAATTGTCCTCCCCCCTCTCCCTTTGCACCGAGAAAATTTGCCGAGTGCCAAATGAAATTGAAATCAACTTAAGTGTTAAGCAATGAGCATGGGAGAAAGAGAGGCACAGCAAACTACACTTGACCGCTCTTGACAATAGCGCCTGCTCCCACCAAATTCACATTGATTAATTAATTAGAATCCCTTATTAGCAAATTGACTGTCTCAGCTGATTATCAAATTCAGTTTCTTTATTAGACGCAGCTGCCGCGCTGCTGCCCCGACGCTCAATCGCTTCTCTCTATCTGAGCAGGCCACTCAGCTCCAGAGCAGCACTCATCCGACTGTCTGAAGCAGCCCTCTGTGAGCTAATGATCAGACTGGACCCAGCAGCGGTGACTCCTCTGCCGGAGTGTAAATGTAGATTTATGATCTGGGCCGAGCGGAGCTTTGCGTGTTTGTTAATATCAGACGAATACAAGGGGTTAAAGGGGTCGTGCCAGTGTATTTTTATCATTTGAGCACACATCATGCTAACTCTGAAGTCATTGGATGTTGTGGGTTTGGGTGGAGAGTCTCAGTTCTGTTTCTGATGCTTTTCCAATCTGACTTCTACAAAATGCATCTAAGCACTACAGACTAGATGACAACAATAGACTTTGTCACTCTCCCATAGTGGGACCTATCCATGCAGACTTACAGTATTTGTTTAGGTAGATATCTGTGTCTTTAGAGATATCTCCACAGCTGTCCAAATCAACCCTTTTGATTCCAAGTAGTTTCTGGGGTTTTGGTTGGATTTTTACTCACTGCTGGCTCATTTCTCACTGCAATAGAAAGTCCTGCACCTCTATGGAAACTGAGCAACCACAAATAGAAGTAGAGAGAACACAGAGATGTCTTTTGTGCAGTATATAACACAGTTATAATGCAAGCCATAAAAAAACGGAACACAGATAGCCTCAGACACCACTCACACATGCACAGCCAATACAGTCTGCCCCCCTCAGGCAAGAGAGACAGGTCACTCACTTTTAGGACCAACAGAGCCATGTCAAGTTTCATGCCAGATCCATCAGACTTCTGAACGGCTGAGCCATTTTATTTTGACTACTACCTCTTCAGGATGTACTTGGTACTCTGCACTTTTTGTAAGGGTGACATATACTTTTTAATCCTAATTTTACTAGTTATTTTATGTACTATCTCTGGTATGTTGGATGTGTCGTGTGTATGGTATATTGCCTGTGTTTATTTTTACGTGAATTGTACGTACAG
>OMNN01052583.1:40804-50840 GCA_900302755.1 Chromis chromis
GGCTGAGCCATTTTATTTTGACTACTACCTCTTCAGGATGTACTTGGTACTCTGCACTTTTTGTAAGGATGACATATACTTTTTAATCCTAATTTTATTAGTTATTTTATCTACTATCTCTCTTTTACATGAATTGTATGTACAGTATACTCACAGATGCTCTGGCACAAACAAAGTTCCTAATGGAAAAATAAAGTTCTTTGAATTGAATTGAGTTAGAAGTTGAATTTGATTATTTATTTTACAAAAAAAACCTGAACTCAGCGTATACAACATTTTTCCGAGAGCCCCCAGGCATTGACTGTGCACTATGATTATTTTATTACTCACCTTTTGTTTTTTTTCTGTACTTTTTCCTCTCTGCTCTAAGCACAGCCTGCAGTTCAGCCGAGTTCAACCATAAAGTCACAGAATTTGTGTTCCATGGTCACAGCTTAGTCACTCAGAGCTTCTCTGTTGCATCGATTAACACAGAAACGTTTTTTACAGAACCTGTTTAATGTAAATGGTTTATTTTTGACAAATCTTTAAATGAGGACATATTTTAGCTTAGTTTTCAGTTTTCTGATGGAGCTCCACGTCACACATGATTAGCATAAAGATGGTTGCAAAGTTAAGTCTGACAATTCTTTCTATTTTGTAGTTTGTTACTCTGATAAATGGTGTAATTCTGTAAAGTTTATTTAAACAGATAACATTTCAAACCGCACCGGCACGTTTTGGGGGTCGGAGGGTTAAGCCTATTGGCGTTATGAGACGCCACTAGAGAAAAGTTGGGTAAATATATATACGTTTTGTAATTTGGGTGAATTGAGCTGTAGGATTTGCTTCATAAAGTCGTATCTGTCAGCGTGACTTTCTGTGCCAGGGCTTGACCAGGCAGGGCCTTGTACATTTTTGTTAAGGACAGAGGAAACTGGCTAAAATCAGCATGTTGTCATACAAGGAAGTGGTGAGCAGGCATTTCATTTGTCTCTTGTGCATTCATTGCTGGTATGTATGGTGTTTTTGCAAGCTGGAGTCATATGATGATTTGAAATGGTGATAAAATAAGTGAATAAGGAAACAATCGTCTCATTGACCCTATGGCTAATGATTTGTTGACCTTAGGCAGCATTCTTTACGTCCACACAGTCGTGCGGGGCATCGCAGTGGGCCTCACAAATGACCCTGTTCACCCTGCCCGGTCCGGGAGGAAGGAACCGCCGAGCACAGACACAGTGGAAGTGACGGCTGGCCCGTGGTGGAGCCGATGGATATCTAGCTCCATGCCTCCAGAGCCAGGGGGGAATGAAAAAGCCAACAGTGTGAGAGCGCTGGCTGGCCGTCGGACCACATGGACGGGCCTGTGTAGGGCCATTGTGGCTGATGTCTTTGTCCAGATGGTTCACATACCTTTAGTCGTGCTCTGGGTGAGGAATGTACTCCCTCGGGACGGTTCCCGACCCTGGAAACAAGGGCCAACATAAACACCCATCCCCAACCCCCACTGTGGCCCTCACCTAAAATCCCACCAATCCCCACTAGAGCTGATAATGAGGTTGCAGCAGGAAAGAAGACTTAACAGAAAACCTATAGAAAAGTGTCATACCACCTTAAAAAATGCAGGTACCGGCTGTTGGTGTTTATCTGAATTTATTTTTACTTCAGAAGTATTTCTATCCTTCTCCTGGAGGTTTGCGCATGACGCATTTTGAGCCGAATTAAGGGTGACAAAAGTGGTTTGTCACATGATAGTATTAGGATGCAGTGTTCTGAAGAAGACTGTGTGTATGTGAGGGGAGAAACAGAGACCGAGTGTGGGATTACAGCCTTACTAATTACCTTGTAAAATGCCGTTCCTTCCATTTAAAACACAGCAATGCCACAATTCCAATAAACAAGCATTATTCCAAACAAAAAGCAGAGAGAGCGCGGCCTGGAACCCTCTGTTCCAGCTGTCTTGTAAACAGCGGTTGTCATGGATGGATGATTTTGTTCCATTTTTATCAGTGAGCATTTTAAACGGGGGTATTTATATTTTGCTATCTTTTGCAAGGGGGGAAAAATTCCACATAAGTCTACTCAGCTGTTCTCAAAGATAAGTGTTTATTCTGACATATTTGTACAGGGAGGAATTAGACACTCAGCCTGTTTACAGCACAACTCTGTGTTCTAGTGAGCCTTCTTCTCTGCACTGATATATTTCAGGTTAACATCGGGAATAAAATAATACTTGTGTGTTTTCTAAAGGAGGAATGTTCTCCTTCTCGAAGATTTGTTTATTAGGATACACAAAGAGAAATGAGAGCCTGAGCAAAACGCATTGAGATGGGAATAAAAAGGAAAACATCTCACTCTTGGCTGAGATTTCTCCTACCAGAATAGGCTGAGGGACAACAGCGGCACACAATGAGTGACACGAGACGCCAGTGTCCCTGCTGCTGTTTAAAAAATCCTTCTATTTTGACTTTGGCTTTAAGGGTTTTCTCCAAAAGTTGAAGGGCGGCTGGTGTCCCCTGACTGTAGCTTTGTGGCTTTACAGGGCTGCTCTCAGTAGCTCTCTGCCAAAAAAGGATGAAAGCAAGTCGAATTTACAGCCTTGGAAGTAGCGGTTGAATAAGTCTGAAGTGTTTTGATAATAATTCTCCCTGATCAGTTCTTAGAAAGGGCGATTATTTACACATTTAATGGATCCTTTTGACAAATGTACACTGAATATTGGAGAATATATTGTTATTGATTTTCATTTTTTTTGGCTAGAATCTCTAATAATTGAAATGCAGAGCTGCATCAAAGCAAGCAGAGATGCAAGTAGCTCCGTAGTGAACCAGTTGACAAGTTTCAAGTCTAAATCAATCTGTATGAGGAAAGAACAGGGCAAAATAGGCTCCAGGTTAAAAATGGCTTAAAGCCAGACGCGCTACCATTTTCCATCCTCTACTCCTCCTCCTTTTCTTCCTCTTCTGCAGGTATCGAGGCCCGCGCTCCCTCGCACATCTGTCGGCATGTATCCGCCGCTCAATCGCTCTCGCTGGGCCACGGCGGGTTCCCTAACAGCTCAGTATGGCTCTTCCATTAATCAAAGACACTTCCAGTGTCCCATTACAGAAACACTGCTACTCGGCCTGTCTGAAGCTGACAGCTCGCCAATTCATCTTCTCCGAGAAAAAAAAAAAGCCATTGTGGCACGCCAGTCGCCTTTACCTGTTCAAACGAAGGGCTGTTAAGAGCGCAGGAAGACCCCTCTGAAATTGTTTTCTCTAGGTCAGGCAAACAACAAAAAAGGTAAATTGCTTGTCTCAGGTAACACACAGGGGGAGTTTGGTGGTGGCAGTCGGTGCGATGGGGGAAGCGGGGTTGAGCGGAGGAGAGGGTCAGCGGCGAAATAAGAGGATGGAGATGTGTTTGTTAAGAAGCTGATTTCAATGAGGCAACAGGGGATGAAATGCACCGATGCATTTTACCTGAAGCCGCCTAAACACTGTCCTGACACGGCGGCAGACCCTCTGCAGGGGCCGGCTGCCACTAAATACACCTCCTTATGCGTCCCCTGTCGCCTGAAGACGGCAGGTCAGGGTGTTTAGTTCTTTGTAGAGGTGATGGTGAACATGCTGGGAGGGAAATGTGCAACTCCTGAGTAGTTTCAAGAGGAAAAATACAGGAAGATAGATAGTTTTTTGCCCATCTCTTTCCACAAACCACTTCTAAAGCTTACTATGTCTTGAGATTAAATTGTAGAAAATAATGAAGTGAAGTCATTATCAAATGAATCGCAGTCTGCAGACTATATGAGGAAGGGCAGTTTCAGAAATGTTTGATGTAGTAGATACAGGGTTATTTGTTGTTGTCACTTGCTTTTGTGAGGAATAAACAACATCATTACTGTGAAACTTCCATTAGCATTCATGTGCTGGAGTCATTGGTACTGCTTTTAGCTCCAGGTTTGGTCTCCACCACCTGAAAACACATCTGGCTCTTAAGATGCTCCACTATCACCATGCAGGTGGTTTACAGTGTGTTTAACATTGGTTTTTAGTGTTTCGTGCGCAAAATCTAAGATTCAGTCAACAGGAAACACATTTTTAACAATGCACAGTTCACAAGTGAAAACAATCCATCTTCATTTATGGGGTTTTCACCCATTCAAAGTTTTGGACTT
Organism: Chromis chromis; assembly: GCA_900302755.1. NCBI lineage: Eukaryota > Metazoa > Chordata > Actinopteri > Pomacentridae > Chromis > Chromis chromis. The sequence goes on from OMNN01052583.1 coordinate 44,946, forward strand.
AAGCATTTTCTGTTTATGTGGACATTTCCAGCCTGATGAATTTTGCTTGTACACTAACGACATTTGGCAGAACAATTTCTTTCAAGATCAAGCTTTTGTTTATCTGAAAAAAGTTTTCTGTTATCATTTTAATCCTCTGGGAATGTGCAGAAATCACATCGCCCAGCTAAACTAAACACCGCGTACGAGCAACAGTGTGCCTGAACAGCGTCAGCCGAGCCAAAGCTTTTTCTTTTTTTTTTCCTTTATTTTGAGCCTTGACGGGAGCGAGGTCAAATATTACAAGGAATAAACTCATGTGAACTGCCAGCAGCTGAAATTGTAAGTGGGACTTTTGCAATTAAAGTGACAAGTGAGTCGACATGACAAAGTTTGAGTCGTGAAATTGTTTCCACTTAAATCCCCTGTTATTATTTCAAAGTACTTTGCTGGCACCCGGACTGTAAATAGTTTACCCTGTGCAGTTTTTAGAGGAGGGGGGGGTGGAAAGTGAAATGAGAAAACTCCAGCTGCAGCTCGGGACTGGCAGCTGGTAAATCCAACATTTTTAACTTCTTGGAAGAAGAGGAGAAGTGGTGAGTGGCTCATTACCAAACCAAGGTACGATCTGAAAGAAAGCCGGGGGAAAGAAAAACGTGAGCGCTGTGGCCATTTCCTGACAGCTCGGCCTGTGTGATGACGCTGCTCTCATTAGGATCAAATATTTCTTTTGTAATGAACACATGGACAGTGAGAGAAAGTGAGTGAATGAGGAAGGACAGCTCGTTCCTCCTCTCTCCCACCCTCCAAACCCCCCACCCGGTCGATTTGATTGGCATAATGAGGTGAAGGCTAGTTGGCAGAAAGCTGCTCCGGGGGGCAAATGGAGACATTATTATTTTGTGTGTGTGTGTGTGTGTGCGCGAGAGGGTGTCTTGGCGATCACACCCAGGCCCCACTGGGCTATTAATTACCCTCTCTGTAACATGGCATCTGCTGAGACGGGGCGATAGAGCGAGCACTGCCAACATGGGCATAGCTGCTCTCTCGCTGTCCCTCGTCTCCGTGGACCCCAGCTGCAGTCTTGCTCCGTGCTTATTGGATTCTATCTACATGTATGATTGATTCAGCACCTGAACTGTGCTTTTCATGACAAGCAGGCCAACCACACACACATAAACACACAAACACACACATACAGCAGCAGAGAAAAGCAAAAACCCCAGCTGGCAAATATTTAACCAACCATGCACTCGCTAAGATGCCCGCTCTGTTCAAGTAGGTTGGGACATTTTCTGAGCAGCTGTTTGATTTGCTGCTCTGGAAGAGAAAAGGGTAGGGGTTTTCTTTTTAAAAAAAGATGTGGCAAGATGGTGTTTGTGTGTGTGTGTGTGCGTGTGTTTACTCGTGCGCGTCAAGGTTTGTCCTCTTGTTCATTTTAAAGTCACAGTTTTGATTTGATTTGGGAGCAGAGGCGACAAAATCATCCACATACACGAAAATGTCTTTGTTGATTCGGTTCAGCCTCCTGGTTGGCTCTAACAGATGTGCAGGTCCAGGTTTACCTTTGTTCAGCTCTCACTGAGGTATAATTAAGCCATACTGAGAGAACTTAGAAAGAGCTTTTGTGCACTAGACACAGTTATGATGCCATAAATTGTTTAAAAAAAAAAAAAAGACTGAAATTACATTTTTTTTGTTATATACTTCACAAAACTGGGATAAACCAACTAGAATCCACATGTACAACAAGTCCCCACAGTTGTTATCAATGCTAGGAAACTCCAGATGCTAACCCTAACCTTATATTTAACTATTACATTTTTCATTTGTTTCCATGCTCTGCTATCTCCTCTGTGTAAACACAGCCTGCAGCTCAGCCGAAAAAGCCCCAGAATTTTTGTCATGTGACTTTTGGTTGCAGCTCAGTCACTAAAAGCATCACAGTTGCGGCGATGGGGTGCAGAATTTTGTCACTGAAACAAAATCTGGTTAGTGCAAACAATATATTTTTGGCAAATTTTTTAGGGCTGTTCCGAATAGTAATTACTGTCCTTTGAATATTCGGGTCCAATTAATGACGTCTATTCGAATATTCGGCTCGAGCCGTATATTCGAATATAGCAGAATATCAAAATGACGCCGGCGCTAGAACATCGGCGGTGTACTAGACCCTCTGCGGCATGCTGGAGCCTCCGCAGCCATCAGTGACGCTCGGTAGCGACCGGTGGCGCGTGGCGGCGTGCACGACTATTCCAATGTCAAAATTACTATTTGAATACCACCACAACGAACCAATATTCGGATTTTGGAATAGTCTAGACCAGCCCTACAAATTTTTAAATGCAACATGCAGAATAAAGTGATTTTTATGAAATATCAAAATTTGGAGGTTAGATTTGGTGAAGTTTTCAAATACAATGACACATTACAGAGGACTGATTCATGATGATTCTTTGTGTTTATAGTTTCTGGCTTTGATAAATGGTGTCATCCTGGTGATTTTAAAGATAATAAACCTTTAAACATGCTGACGGATTTTGGAGACCAGAATGATAAGTATTACAAAGATACTATTCGACTCATTTTTTTAACCCAAGAACACAAAGATCATCATGGTTTTTTTTGCATCTTTTTCCCACGAATGTTGGGATTTCACTGAACTGAGTTGCAGTTGAGGTTATTGTGGACAATAATGCAAATCAGATGACTAATTTCTGACATCACTGGGTTAAATATTGTGATTTAAAGGGTTATCCATATCATTTGCCTCTTGTAGTGAAGCATACATATACACACTAGTTTTACCATGGAGGACATTTAAAGGTCTTGTTTGTTGTTTAGATCACCATCCTGCTCTCTGTCTGCCCCCACGCATGAACACACACACACACACACACACACACACACACACACACACACGAGTGTCTGGTGAGTCACAGCATTAGCAGTCATATCGATTTCTTCCTTTATGCTCTCTCTAACCTGTTGTAAAGAAAAGGTACACCCACACCCCATCTCTCTGCCGGTCCAGACCACCACATGACAGCCATTATGGAAAACCAACGGAATGACAAATTGCCCAAAATAATTTTTAATCATTATCCAATATTATTACTTCATAAGTGGAGTAAATCATCTCATTATGTAATAATTCCATTAGGCGACAATGCACTAATTCCTGTTTATTCATCCTACTGCCACTGTTTCCGAATGCTCCGCAAACAGTCGCTGCTTAGTGTAATAAACAAAATGTTCTTCCGCTGACAGGTTCTTTCCACGGTTTCAGCCAAAGGTGCATTAGTGTCACATTTGGACGAGCCGGTACATTATCTGTCAGATACTGCATTATCAGTTGACTGTAGTGGTGTGTGATGTTTTCCTAGCTGGGGTCGGGGAAAGTCTGCTCTCCAGTGAAGGCAGCGACCCCGGCCTGACACCCAGACACTACTATTTCAGTGTTCTAGCCCTGCGGCCAAAAAGCTGTCAGCACATATTTTATCCTTTCGCTCGCACAATATATTTCCCCTCGCGCCTTCTTTTCTCGTTGTAACTCTTGTATATCGTGGTCTGCCCTCCCTCTGGAGAGACCCAAAATAAGGCGTTGATGGGTCATTATGACCTCTTCAAACCGCTTGGAGTTTTAAAAGAATTCATTTGCGAAATCCTGAAGTTGTTGTGCCAAAAATGTTTGTTAAACTGGGAGGATAATATGTATTATTCCTAACCCAGCAGGACATCATGCTTCTTACTATTTACCTGCCTTTTTCCCCCCTTTATGCCCAATTATAGTTTAACAATACCAGATTAAAGCACGGTTGGTTTGCACAGCTTTGTTGTTTTTAAATTTCGTTCCTGGTGGCTTTAAAAGCTTCTTACACATGCCTTTTGGAATTTCACAATTTACCTGATGCATAAATAATACCCAGTTTTCTTTTGTGTTTTATACCAACATCATTTGCTGGAGCTTGGATTAGCCCGGCACAGCACAGCACCGGCAGACTTAAAAAAAGAATGAAAAAAAAGCCACCAATCGCTGTGTTATTAGCTATATTTCACACACACAATCCCAAACTCTCACATGACCCTCCGCTGTACTGGCAAAGGCACTGATTCAAGCCGACAGAAATTCTTGGCACAGACCGCCCACTCCATTCACTGGCTGCTGTTCAGCTGTCATACTCACTCGCTGAAGTTTTCTCCCCTTAATAGGGAGCTGTGCAGAGATGAAGGTACTAATATGAGCCGTGGCAATCGTGAGCAATATGTTTATCCATAGTTAACTGCGTGTTTTAGGTCAGATGTGATGAGACTGAAAGGAAACGCTGCCGTGTGACAGCAGCAAAGCGGAGACATCAGGTATAAATAAGAACAGAGCGAGCCGCGGTTACATAATATACACCAATGATTCCCAAAGTCAGGTTTAGGAACCTCCAGGGAACATCAGTGGGGCTGCCAGAAATAGGAGCAATTGTCATGCTTCATTATCTTTTTGCTTCCTTTGAGCTAGCTTAGTCTCTTGTAAGTCATATTTAATACATTTTTCCCCCCATAAGAGTACCACTTTATTTAAAATCATATACATTTTTTATGTGAAAGAAAGTTTTAGGGAAAAGTGTGGGTCCTGCAATGAACTAAGTACAGTAACTAGAACTAAAGGTCATTGTTTTCTAATTCAGTTTATAAAATGTCACAAGTAAGTGTTGTTTCTCTAACAGTTTGGAATTGCCTAATTATTTAATTGGCAACATAATGAAATAGAGAATAGTAACAAATCCTGAACAAACTGTTCATGCTTTTAGTAAGTCATTTCCTAAAATGATACTTAGTGATGAGCAAAACGACCATCAGTTAACCCTCTGAGCTCCAGGAAGGTTCTGTCACTTTGGGCTCATTTTCCACTGCAGTATCCTCCTCCCATGGCTTCTGTTCAGTGTAATACTTCTATAATGCTAAATAGTAAAACAAAACAACAAGAACAACAACAAAAACAACAGAAAAGACGGAAACTGATTTTTTTGAATATTTGTTATGCTTTTATTATTTATTTTAAAAAAAGGCACTATACATACAAGATTGCTCAGACCTCCACACATTCAAATTAATGTTTAACTGTTTATTTTTTTCTTTATGCTTTGATACCTGCTTTTTATTCTATTGTTTGTTTTTGTAAAGTGTCTTTGAGTGCCCGGAAAAGCGCTATACAAATAAAATGCATTATTATTATTATTATTATCATGTGTTACAACATACACATAATATACATATACTTCCATTTTGACTTTCTTTCCATATCATATCATACCCAGTCTTTGCTTTGTATGAGCGCCGCCTGCAGTTCAACCAAGTTTTGCCATAAAAATCCATTAATTTTTGTCATGTAAATGTTGGTCACAGCTGACTCAATCATGGCTTCTAAGTTGCACCGAGAAGTGCAGTATTTTTCAGTTTTTGCTGAATCTGGTTGGAGCCAACCATTTTTTTTTTTTTTTTTTTTGTGAAATTTTAAATGAGACTTAGAATAAAGTGACTTTGGTGAAATATTATGATTTGAAAGCCCAGATCTGGTTTACCACTCAAGCTGCACGTCACAGGTGATTAGCTGGAGGATTGTCAAAAAGGTGAACATCTGACAAATCTTTCAGATGAATTGGTGTAGTTGGGCAATTTTAAAAATGTATACATTTTATTTTATTTTTTTTAAAAGACAGCTAGCATTTTAGACCTGGCTGTGCATCTTGTGGTCCAGAGGGTTAGTATTCTCTAGACCAGGGGTGCCCAATCCTGGTCCTCGAGGGCCACTATCCTGCATGTTTTAGATGTCTCCCTCTTCCAACACACCTGATTCAAATGATCAGGATCGTTATCAGGCTTCTGCAGAGCTTGATGATGAGCTGATCATTTGAATCAGGTGTG
>OMNN01052586.1:0-13835 GCA_900302755.1 Chromis chromis
TGTGGTTATAATAGTAGGATGAGATAGAAAACACCTGCTCATGTTAAGGCAAGTTCAGTCAAGTGTCCCTCAGGTGTAACAGCAGCACATAGAATACAAAACCATGAAATAAATGGACAATTCGGTTATTTTCAAGTATCGCAAGCACAGTAGACACTTTAGGATAAATCGCCCTCACTATAATACCTTAAAATGAAATCAAATACTGGAGCGTGAAGATTCACTCTTGACCTTGAGAACTGTGATAGAATAAACTTCAAACTTGTGAGTTTCACTAAAAAATCCATGTTCTCTAGACTCATTATATCAGAGACCAACAGTATTAATTAAAACTAACGCTACAACTCCTTATTGGGCTAATTGGACAAAGTTTTAATTGTAGTTTCATTTGCATGCACACAGGGCAGTGATTATAATGTGTTTACAATTCTGCTTCTATATCTTGATTGGTGTTTTTGTGTCCTTTCCTCTAATCAAACTTGACCTTAGCAGATAATCCTTCAGCCCAATTTTTCATCTAAGCATTGGTCAGACATGTCTCAACAATAACTCCCTTTAAATCCCAATGATCCATATTCTACACAGCCATAATACAAAGTACTGGATTTGTTGGCACCTTTCTCCATCTATTTCAGTGCATTTCTGGACTGGATAGATAAAGTAGAGGCACAGTGCACCGTCTGTGTGTCTTTTCATGGATTTTGAAGGTTTTTCAGACTACTAATGTGTGGTCGGAAGCACACGGTTGTGTGCAGTGGTGTGCTGGGGAGAAAACATCAATGCTGGGGAAGCAGACAGGACAAACAAGCTGGTGATAAAGGCTGCCTTTGTTGCTGGGCTGAGTCTGAACACCCTGGAGGCCTCAGCACAAGAGAGAAGGACTAAACTGAACTCCATCTAAGACAGCCCCTCTCGTCCTGCCCCTTCTATCATACATAGCCACAGAGTATCTTCAACCCAGTCCCTCTAAGGTGCATCACACAGATTTTTTGTGGTAGCCAACATCAGACTTCTTCCTGTTCAAATGGATCTTGCCTCAGCCACCAAGGAGAGAGCCAGAGCAGGAACGGTGCTCTGCAATGTGCTGTCCTAATAAGCCCCCATGTCCTGCTCTCTGCTTTCTCTGCAGAATTCTATAAATATAAAGAGTTATTTTCTGTATTGTTTTCTCTGGACATACCTCAGTGCATTCCATGCGGATAAAGAACCGCATATAAAACTTTCCCACAAGACTTCTTTTAGTTTGGTCTCACTTTCTCTTTCTTGTCTTTATTGCCATCTGAAGGCTTCAATTGGATTCAGCATTAACTTCCATAATGTACAGTGGAGTTTATAAGCTCATATAGCGTACCCGTAATGACAAGCTAGTCTCCCTAAAATTACATTCTTATTCAGCCAAACTGTATTTTTAATTATGTTTTGAAGGTAAGAGTATGATGTAGTAGGTTTCGGTTTGAAAGACCCATAAAATCTAAGTTAGGAGGTTGGAGGGGAGGTGGAGGCATAAGAGACGGGGGGTTTACGTCTGGTGTAGAACCATATTTTTTTACACTTAAGTTTCGTTTTCACATCCTGTTAGGTTTAGGCAAAAAAAAAAAAAAAAAAACTACTTAGTTAGGTTTAGGAAAATATCATCATTTTGGTTCAAATCCAGCTCTTTCACATCATATTTGAAGCTTCTCTTCCATTTACCAGCCTTATGCAACATATAATTGGTTGTGAGAAAAATAAAGATGATACAGCAGTAAAGTAAACTGCAAAGATGCATCACAAACAAACATAATCTAGGAGAAAAGTTTCCCTCAAAACGTGATTGAGAATGCAGTTTTGTTGCATGAGAACATAATTTCTGATTAAGTTGCTCCTCTATTTCTCAGTGAACAAAACTTGATGTATTGATCTTCTGATTGTGTCGTCACTTTTGGTCCCACTGATCGTGCTTTGGATCCAACAGATCCAGTTAATGCAAAGTTCTGTGCACTGCCCCTTTAGAAACCCTATGATACCTCTAGTTACTTCTGTTGCCATGTTTCCATCTAATAAAACATTACTTAGTAAGCAATGTTCTGCTGGAGACTTGAGAGACAGACTTATTTCTAACAGGTGAACAATGCTGCAAGTTGATTTACTTGAACAAGCCTCTGATGAATAGATCAAATCCACCTGCGTGTCATCCAAACACATGCTTCAGTGGAAAGGAACTTTTTTGCAGTCAGACATTTAAGTCAAATTTCAGATGTAGTGCTGGAGGGCACTGTAGCAGCCTGAGCCGATGTTAGCAGCAGAGCATCAGCAGACACACAGCTTTATTGTGATTTGTCGAAAACTGGTCAGCTGGTTGTCCAACAGATGAGCCTGTGATTTTGGAGCATAAATAAAGCAGCAGATGCCAACCATCTAATGCAAGTGATATTTGTTCAGTATATGAGCGAACAGATAGTAGATTTGTTGACATCTCTGCTAAAATCCAGACGTCACAGACAAGATTTGCTAGATTATTTATACAAAACGGATGGAGTTTTAGCCATTATCTGCAAGCACACCTTTAAAAATTTCACTCCCATCCTTTGTGGTGTTGCACATTTACCAAGAGCAAACAGATGATGCTTTGGGTTTTTTCTCCGAATCACCAGGCAGCATTTTCACATCAATAACTGCGGTATACATGCAATCACATTCTGACAGAGTCACAGTCAATGTTTGTATCTCTACAGTTTCTTATGTGATGCACATGCACGCGAGCGCTCGCACATACACACCCCTTTTTCATGCGCATAAGAGTCCAGGCTTCTGGAGAATGGCACGTCTGTTTACTCTGAAAGGTTCAAAGATAATTTACCTGGATTAGAGGAGCCATCTGTGCCTGCCATCCCAGATTGCTTTGGAGGTGTCTCTATAAATACTGAGCAGGCTGCATGGCAGACAGTGCAATGGAAAGGCAGGGAGAGGTTTGCTCTAAAGCACGGCTTAATGCCCCTTTTTACACCAGTTATTACTCGGTGCCCGCTGGTGACACCCCATGAACTCAGTTTCATCACTGGTCTTTAGAGGCTGGGTCTTTGCCCGGCCTACCACTCAAAACAGTAGAGGATGTGATGCATACATCCAAGCCTGCAGGGTGCAATGAGGAGGTTCTGCTTTTTTCAACCAAACATACAGTGGAGTCAAAGTGTTAGAGCAGTGATGTTTTTCCTTGTTTTGATTTCCCTCCAGCGCATTAAATTTCAAAGGAAACAATAACTGCGAGGTTAAAGTGCTGACTTTCAGCTCTGACTGTTCACATCCATATTATGATCAGTGGGGGGGGGAGTGTGTATAAAAAGGGCTACAATTTCCACACCGTTGATCAAATGTCAATGTAAACACCCTCAAATTACAGCTAAAGGTCGGTACTTTAGCATCAGAATAGATGTTTCATTTTAAACCCACTGTGCCGGAGCACGGAGTCGAAACAGGAGAAAATGTTTCACTGCCCTAATTCTTTCTGACTGCACTGATGATGTGTTCCTAGACATTCATCAAGTTTGTGACAAAATCTTTGCCTTTCCGGACAGCTCTGTCACACAGACTGATGTAATGAGGCTTCTGTGCAGACAGACACTGGAAAAGCAAAGCTGAAAAGGCCACAGTTTGGTGTCAAGGTTTCTTTGACCTGCTGTTTGCTCACCACAAAGCGCCCGGTCACCATTATGGAGCATATAAATTTGCCACTTCATACGTTGTTCTGTGAGTGAGTTTGTAGATATTGCAATCCCACATTACACCTCCCTAATGTAAGGCTTTGTGTGAGGCCTCATTTGAAGTAAATGTAGACAGTCCTTGACAGTTGTAGCCACTGGGAAAGTGTTAGTCTCATAAAAAAGAAAAAAAGGAGCATAAAACCTGCCTAAGGTGAAGGTATTGATTTTTAAAAAGGCTGCATCTAGTGGTTTCTTGAAACATGCTGAGGTGCAGAAACACCTCGCTTCTCTATCTCTCACACTCACAACTAGCACATTACCCTTACAGCCACCCCACTCACACACACACACACACACACACACACACACACACACTCCTACACTCCCACACACAAACACATACAGGCAATTTAATGGAGGGTATCCATTCAGATGCCTAGTTAGGTGCACAGTCATTATATTATATGTATGAGGTTGAGGAAGTTATCACTAGATTCGGTCAGGAGGCTGCACACGCCTGGGGACACACCTGGGGCTGCAGTGGATAGAGATCCCAAAATATCAAGTGTAGTGCACAAGCAGTCAGACTGGCTGTGCTACGCTGTCAGCACAGTCCTCATTTAGATACCGAGTTCTGTGTTATTCAGTTCCCCTTGTCTGGGGTGAAATATCAGTAAAACCAGAGATGGAAGCTGAGTAGAACCTCACATTCAGGAAATAATTTGTTTCAGCTGTCCTCACTGACGAATGGAGAAGGTTGGATCTGAGCAGCCGTATCTGGATTATTTCCCAACCACTGCAAACAAGTTACACCCCGATGCTACATTCATTTTACGAGATAAAAAAAAATACAATCTTGGCTGTCGAATGCAGCTTCGCACTGTGCATACATGTGAACTTAACACGTGCATCCACATTTTTATTTTATTTTCTTGCACTTTCACACACATGCCCATCCTGACACAGTATGTGTGTCGGGATTGTAAAGAATGCAGCTCATGAATCTGTGCTACTGATAAACCTGCCTTTGCAGGGAAAGCCAGGGGATCTATATTCTGCTGATGCTGCGTACGCTCAGGGATGCACACATCTCTCCTAGACACACACATGTAACACACACACACACACAAGCAAAAAAACCTGAGCATGTTCCTATTGCTCACACCAAGTGCAATTCATATTGTTGAGACTGCGAACACCAGAGTAAATAGAAAAGGTGCGCTTCCTGCTTGGCATCATCAATAAGAGTGGAATACAATGTTATTAGGCGGTGTGAACACTTAACGGACTAATATCCTGTTGTGACATTACGCTTCGCCTCTACAGGATATCATTTGGACTCAGCAGTCCTCTGAAGACTGCCATTATGCCGTCTTGATGCTTCGCAAATAGTCGACTTTTGGTGTTGAAACCAGTAGGATAGAGCGAGTACACCGCATCGCTTCGGCTCCAGTATGATGATGAATTGCACTTTATTCTACATCAAAAGCATTGTACCCTTTTAACTGCAGGGTTGAGCTTAAAGAAGGCCATTTTCGAGACCTCACTGTCGGGCAGGTGCCGAAAGATTTGAATGATTCATGAATCAATTTGCCGCGTGTGAGTGTAGCGCTTATAGGAATGGAGCGTTTCACTCCTAGGTGAGGCTCAGGGCTGCTGTACAGCACTTGTCTGCAGCTGTAGAGTCTGTAGTTTTACCTCTCACGCCACACACATGCCATTACCTGAAAGCATTTGGAGAGGGAGGAATGAGGTCGTATGCTGCCTGGCTCCGCTGAGGTCAACACAACCAGAGGCTCCTGCTCTCGCTGCTCTCTGTCTTGCTCTCCCACACGCATTTCACGGTATCTTCATGATTGCAGGGTCCTCTGTCATGTTTTGGCCATTACGGCACTCGTCCTATCTTACACCGAGGCCCTTACAACCCTGACCCCTTTTAGAGTCACATTACTGAGCACACAATCCGGAAAAACACACACAAGCTTATTTTTCCTCTGCCTCTCTGTCTCACAAAGCGCTTTTTCTCTGTTTTTTCCCCTCTCTCGCACACACACAAATACTGACACAGGCAGATAGTGGGAGGGGAGTAGGATAGATGACACATTTCCTGAGGAGAGGCAGCCAGCGTTATTTGTTATAATTCCGCTCTAATTTCAATATTTTCAAACCTTTCGCGGAGATTTATACGTTCTGCCTGAAGGAGCATCCATCTCGACCGAACCCTGGCCGGCCTCAACTTTGCTGGTGTCACATGATCGATGTTTTCCCCTGGCCTCCCGACGTCTTCGGAGGTCACATGGGCCTCTGTCAAGCTTGGTTAATTTTGCACTCTCAGCTCCGCCACCATTAGCATATGAATATCCTCGTAGCCATACATATTCTACAGCCATGCATAGGGATTTCAAAAAGTGGTCCTTTATAAGAAGGAATCTGAAAAGACCGGAGGGGACGAAGAGGAGGAAGGAGTGGATTGGGGGCTTGGCAGGATGTTTTCACAGCTGTCATGGTGATGAATTAGGCTCTTATGATTAATCTGTATTTAAATGTAACATTACCATCTCCAGGCAGTTAGACCCAGCCCATTTTCAGTGGACCGTGGCCGTCCAACAGAAAAACATGTTGATTATATTGAACAGCACCGAAAAGGAGCAACTCGAACACAGATTGCTTTATTAGCCTTGTTAGATGAAAGTCAGTATTTACACGAGGTCCTTTAAAAAGTGAAAAATCGCTAACAAGATGAGCAAGATCAACAGATACCGGTGAATTTGGGCGAACTTCGGCTTCATAATCCCTGTGTTGTGGTTCAATGGAAAGCCCTGACTGATGTCTATAAAAGCTTCCTCATCCACTGACTCTGTGAGCACAAACTCTCCTCCCATCTCTATTGTACGTCTCCATGCCAGCCTTTTAGAGCCAAGTTAGCGTTAAAGTGAGACTCGGGCTCCCACCCCTGCCATTTAGTTCCCACACGACCTTGCGGGGATACAAAAGCGGCCACGCCGAGCAGCTGCCCAACCGGGGCGACAGATTTATGTGGGCCAAATCAAACCTCTAAAAACCAACAGCTGACCCAAGTGGCGAGGAGAAATAAAAAATCACAATGCGCATTTTATTGCTCTTCCGAGGCTCCCCTCCTCTCCAGTTCAAGGCTTCAGCTGTCATTAGCGTTCATAATAAGAGCTTTCCCATATGCTTCTGTCCACAGATGTTATGATTGGGACATAACATGTTATGACTGCACATTCCCAAACAGTGTTGCGGGTCAAGTGAGGGACAGAGTGAGCAGCGGCGCTAAAGGGAGCGCCACGCCAGAGAGCTGCAGTTACAGATGCTGACAGGAATCAAACACGATGTCTGATGTTAACTGTGTTTGGCAGGTTTCTCTCAGATCAGGTGACTGCTGGGAGAAAGCTCCTGCAACTTGGGAGTGATAGTTTAAATCTTGCACGGCAACACTGGCGTATATATCTTGAAGTTTGACATTTCGAGAAATGCGCTTTTTTGCTTTCATGGCGGGAGTCAGATAAGAAGATTAATACCATTCTTGTGTCCGTATGGTAAATAAAAAGCAGTGGCCAGCAGCTTGTTATCTTAGCTTAGCACAAAGACCACAAACAGGGAAACGGCTAACCTCGCTCCGTCCAAAAGCACCTCTAAAGTGCACTAATTAAGTGTTGAAAAAGAGATTGCAATGCAAAGTGTCTTTCTGGAGCATTTTTTTTTATCATCAGCTACAAGCAAAAATCCAGGAAATAGTCTGGCAAACTATCGCTTTAAGAAGATGATTTTCTCATAGAATATTGCACCACATCATCCAAATCCCTCAAGGCAGTGTCCTGTTAATAACTGCCAGTACCATAAATATGTCTCTTTAACACAGATATTCTCTATATAGTCTTTATTCTGATGCCAAACTAATCCACGGGCCATTATTGGAATTATTCATTTTTCCGTAGCTGGATGTTCTTCTGACAATTCATTATTGCCAAACGAGCGATGGAAAAACATCTGTTTTGAAGAGATCCAGAACCACTGTGGCATTGTTTATCACCTCAGGGGTGTTTTAACATTGTAGAAGTTGCTGCCGTGGACTGCATTTGTGAAGTGAGATGGTCAGACCCGACCCCGGATTCATGTCCACGAACTTACTCGCAGATTTAATTCAAAGGTGGCTGATTGAAGGGTCCGTGGAGATGGTCTTACTTCCTCTCGGATGAGCTGATCGGAGAGGAGAAGATAAGAATGCCGTCCTGATGATTAATGGGTTGGTACTGCTACCCATCTCATGCAAACCGGCAGACACTGAGCAAATTATGCGTTAGGTACGTCTGAAACACTTTGTACGTTTCCGCCTTCAGTGTTTTACTGTGCGTTCATGACATCGAAAGTGAGAGAATGGAAATAATTTGACAAGTATTTGGCAGGAGGGAGTTTTTTTTTTTTTTTAAAGAACAGGAGCAGGGAATAAGATGGGGCGCGTTCTGATAGTAAAGCCAAGGAAAAATCTGATTTAAATTCACATATACCCCAACTGTTTCCTCACCCTTGAATTTTGAATTCATCCAATGTGAAAGCCAACATTTTATGACCTTGCCTTTCATGCTGCATACTAATTTATACAAATGTAAGCACTTCTTCCTCCTTCATGCTCCATAGCTGGAGTTTGTTAGCTTTTTTTTTTTTCAGTGTGGGTGAGGTCGGGCCTTGAAACACCCAAATCTCTCCCTCTTTTCGCTCTGTCCCTTGTGGATAAAGAGTGTGTGAAGATGGAAGGGAGGTTGGGGAGGGGGGGTTGTTACAGCTTTGCAGCGGTTCACTGCCTCTTCACTTAAATTAAAGACATTCATGCATTTTGAAAAGGGGAAGGAATATATTAATGAAAATGTATACAGTCTGGGAAATGCCTTTTGGAACGCTCTGGTAATAAAGACTCGGAGGGGGGAAAAATAGGGTACTGTAAGCGCAAAGAGTAAACAGCACAGAGGTAAATAGTTTGGATATGTGGCTTCCTCATCAAGGCTAATGCCCTGCTGTGTAAATTTGCCAAAGTCTTTGTGCGTAATTGATTCGCGTAGAGGATGATAAGCTGTGTTTTGTGATAAGAGGATGGTTTGAGGGCAATTTTGTTTGAGGAAAAAATTGGAATTTCTATCCAAGTTACTCCAGCAAAGGACACAAGTGAGCAACTTATCACAAAGGATGGGTCAGGCATCAAAACAATCTGACTTCATTTTCTCCAGTAATACCGAATCCAATTATTCTATTCGTTTTTCCCTCAACGCAATAATAAAGTGCATCTGAAATTCCTGCAGAATATGAATTAGCTGTCTTTCTAACATCTAGAGGTTAATGGCATCAAGAGCCGTGTGCGTACTGTATGCTTGATGACTGAGTGCTCTTGTAATCAACCCCTTCAGGCATATGGTGCAATTCCTGCTCCAATGAGAAATGCCGTTCATATGTAACAATAAACATTCACAATCAGTTGGTGGATTTTCCGCAGCATCGTGTTATTGGAGAAATAAATATGTTAAAAAAGAAGTTCTCACCTGATTTAACCTTGCTGTTGGAGACATAGATCAAGCTTTTACCAGGCAGACATTAAGGCAAACAGAAAAACAGTACAGGATTACCTTTATCAAGCCTCTTATGCTCTTCCCTAATATGCACACAAGCACATACCTGCACTGTGCAAACACATGCAGGGCATTTTCTTCTGCTATTTTAATGTGAACACACCAGCTACAATATGCTCATGGTAATAAAATCCCTCTTTAACACATCAGCTCAACCCTTAAACCCAATATTTTCCTACTCCTTTCATCTTTGTATTTGATAAGGGTTCATTGTACCATGACGTACCCTTAGCTTCCTCATCCTAACTTTATCTTTTCCTCTATTTATGCCCTCCCGTTCTCGTCTCAGTGTGTTTCGATGACGTGAAGGCTGAATCAGCTTGCTGTGACGTTAAACAAGGAATAACTCCACTTCAGCAATAAACAGCCGTTGAGGCACAGATAAAAAAGACTATACATGACATTGAATTTGTGGCCTTTGAAGAAAAGAGATCAGAGGCCACATGCAACCAGCTATCACAATAAAGCATATTTTACACGTATCTACCCACATGTGAAAGTCTCTCTTCCCTTCCTCAGTATTCCTTCCTTTTGTCCGTCATCTCTAACCGGGGGCAGAGGGCTGCTGCTGTAATTACCAAGACTAAGAAGCTTGTGGTGTGTGTTTCTCTTAAAATTAGCCTCTGTAGCTCTCAAATTGCAACATGATGAAGTAACTAACATAAATTATACCCTTCTTGCTTATTGTCGGGAAAGACATTTGTTTGCAGGGATGCAAAGCTTAAGTTTTGTGCTGTGTATGGCTTTGTATTACTGAGTTATTGTGCTAATTACAGAGTGTTTCAAAAGACATGGATCTCTCTAAATAAGATGGAACTCACAGAGGCACAAACACACAAGAACCCGATAAACCACAATACTATAGATAAATTCTAGTTTTTCCAGTTTTCTAACAGGTGCAACTTTACACACATAATGCAAACTGCACCAAATGCCACACAGACACACAGGGCTTGGTTAGTAACAGAATCTGTTTCTTGTATTAAACTGTATTAAACACCCAGAAACAAGGGGCGTAACTCCCATTTGGGAGCAAAACTGTATACTATAAAGCCTTACACCGATCAGGCATAATGTGATTGTCATTATGACCACCTGCCTAATATTGTGTTGGTCCCCCAAAAATGCTCTGAACCATTGGACATGGACAAGTGGACCTGTCAGGGTGTCCTATGGGGTCTGGCACCAGGATGTTGGGTACTCTGGCTTGTGCAGTGGGGCCTCTGTCAATCAAACTTGTTCCACTGCATCCTGTTGATGTTCTGGGACAATGTTTATTTGGGTGTCTAAGTCTCATCAATGCAGATGCCGAAATCCAAGATTTTCCAGGAGAACACCACATAGTACTGATATGATCAATTCATTTACTTCAGCTGTCAGTGGTCATAATGTTGTGACTGATCGGTGTATATCACTGTTCACAAAAGTTCAAATGTTTGCCATCATTTCTCATTGAAAATCAGTCAGTGAGACAAAATCAAAAAAATAGTTGCTATTCTGCTTCAGGACAATTTATCCGTCCACATAGCACAGGTGTCAAAAGCAGCCAAATGTGTCTTTGAACTGTTGCCCCCTAAGCCTTACTCACCCGATCTGCGCCATCTGACTTCTATCTGTTTCCAAAACTGAAATCCTACTTGCGCAGTTGCCATTTTCAAAGTGATGATGACGTCATGCATGCTGTTGAAGAGTATCTGGAGTCTCAAGATGTGGCCTTATTCTGCAAAGGGATTGTGAAGCTTGAACATCGGTGCACCAAGTGCATTGAAGTACACTATGTTGAAAAAAGAAATGCAAGAACAATCTTTCTCTTGTGATGTTTTCTGGTGAGGCTGAGAACTTTTTAAAGTACTCGTATTAGTATAAACAGGGTCAGATGAAAACAAGAAAAAATGTGGCCATTACTTGAAATACTTTAGACTTAGAAACAGAAAAGTTAACCCGGTGCTGAGCAGCTTGAGAGCTTATACGACCGACGGAAGGAAAGAAGCATCAGATAAAATGTTACTGCTTTTTTCAGCACTAGACTTTTAGGCCGTGTCTACACCAAGCTGGCTGACTGTGACACTTTGGACCAGGCAGTGGCAGATGGCAGTGAAATGTCTGCATTGGTTTTAGGCTTAAGAGAAAAAACGAATGACTGTGCAGTCATAAGAGACAGGAGAGACCTTGGAGACAGTGTAATAATGATGGAGAGATAATATGGTGTATTATTTTAATCAAACAATCTCCACAAATGATAGAACAGTTTGATCTGTTAGGTTGTGTTGGGAGTTGTTTACGCTGCATACAATGAAAATCTGACAAAATAACAGAGGCAAATTGTTCACACACATTCTGTCCTCAAGTAAAACTCCCTGTTTACATAGCAGCCAGTTAATGATCAAAAGAGTCGGTGAGTACATTCCTCTCCCTTCTCACATCGGTGCTGTTGCACTCTGTCCTGAAGTTGTTAGGTTGAGTGGGTGGCTGAAACTCTCCGCAGTATTCCATAGCTACTGTAACATTTTGCTTGTGTTTTTTTTCCACCTTGCATAAATTTGTGCATCCCATAGCAGACACGAAAATAAAGTTAATTGCTCTGCTTTTCTGCAACAACATTCAGTCATCATTCTTTATTAGAACAAGCCAAAAGATCCTCCTTGGGGGTTATGCTTCCATAAGAGTATTGTTTCATAAAGCAGGGCATTAAGGGGTATTGCAGGGTCCTCCAGCAGAAATACAGGAACAGCATCTTTATCTAACACCACTCATCTTGTCCCATCTTTCATGTAACCACCAACCACAAACAGAAGGTTTCAAGAATGCTGCTCATTTAAAATAAGCACCCATAAAAGGATTGCTGTGATCACAAGAAGCCTGTACATTCAGAGATTAATTTACCTTTTCTTGTCCAAGTAATTATTAGAGCGTGTTTCGGGCAATTAAATTTTAGTGTGCATGTAAACCGCTGCCTCCTGGCTGAACTGCAAGCTGTGTGTTTGGTAACAAAACATAAGACTGTTATACTGGGGAAAGAATTTGGTCTATTTGAGAAAATAATTTTGCCCATTTATCATATGATACAATGGTCGTCTGTACAATATCATCAAAGCAGAAACAATTGAATTGAATCAAACCAAAGCACTGACGTTCACAAAGAAACTGTTGTTTTTTATAGCTATTATATTTATATCAAAAGAATGGAAATTAATTGAACCTGAAACTGCAGGAGTTCAATTTGTGCAGTCCACCACCTATTTGTTAAAGACAACCTGGTTTTCTTCTTCCAATCATCTGACTTTGGGGACAACTTAAGTTTTCTCCCACTGCAGTATTCTGAGCTGATACATTTTAAAAGCAAAGCACCACTAACTACAGCCTGGCCCATTTACAGATATTTACCACTTATAGGTGTGTAGTGATTTTTCCACTACTCTGAACTTTTTCAATGATTGGAAAGCTGGTTTTAATGGTAAAATGCTTCATGAATTAGCATCAGAACAATGCTAGTGAGTAGTGACACAGCAGTTATTTTTTTAGGATATCCTCCTAAAGTGGCCGCTTAGGAGCTGCTCCAAAAATGTTAAAATTTTTAGCAATCACTGCAGCACGACTTGACTTTATTGTTCCCAACTGAATATGTTACACACATTTTACTGATTGCATCTATGCTGAACCTGGAGGGATGAAAAGGTAATATTAACACGAAGCAACTATTTTAACCTTGATATCTTGAAATCACAGGGTGGAGAAAACTAGGAGGATGCTGCACTAATTATGGACTAAATTACTATGTTGACGGTCTGGTCAGTCACTGCTGTGTGATTTCAATCAGCCAAACTTCCCCCACATACAAAGCGCAGCTCATTACCACTCACCTCTGTGGACACACCATTTTGTTCCCTTGATTGGAGGCCCTCAGCTCCAATTAATATCTTAGAAGGCTGACATTTCAGACGAGACGCCATCCTCTCTTGTTTGGAGCACATCGCCTCATTTAATGAAGGTGCACAGAAAGAAATTTCTGCCACGGCAGACTAGAGGTGTTTCACTTTGATCCTGCTTTTAATGTTGGCATATACTTTGTGAATCAGCGGGTTGACTGGATGTGATTATTTCAGAAAATATCGTCCCCTGGTAGATTTTAAGATGCAAGGGGAAATTCTCTCTTGAACCCCCAACCAGTAGCCCAAAGCCTTAACCAATGCTATTCCAAAAATCTACACATGCATTGGCCAGGAATCGAACCCGGGCCTCCCGCGTGGCAGGCGAGAATTCTACCACTGAACCACCAATGCTTGAAAAGAAGTAATCAATCAGCTAATTAGAATTAATCAATTAATCAGTGGGCTTTACAGGCCTGACTTATAGGATATGCATAGGGGACATTTCCTGTGTGTGTGTGTGTGTGTGTTAGGTTTAGCCTGGGTGTCTCAGAGCTTCACTGTACATGTACTGCATCTCAAGGACTATTACTTTCACTCCTCAAACCTCATCCTTTTTTAATGACATATTATTGATCTCAATATTCTGA
>OMNN01052587.1:0-11603 GCA_900302755.1 Chromis chromis
TTAGATCCAGTGAAAGGAACTCTTAATGCTTCAGCATACCAAGATGTTTTGGACAATTTCATGCTCCCAACTTTGTGGGAACAGTTTGGGGATGGCCCCTTCCTGTTCCAACATGACTGCCACCAGTGCACAAGGCAAGGTCAATAAAGACATGGATGAGCCAGTTTGGTGTGGAGGAACTGGACTGGCCTGCACAGAGTCCTGACCTCAACCTGATAGAACACCTTTGGGATGAATTAGAGCGGAGCCTGAGAGCCAGGCCTTCTGGTCCAACATCAGTGCCTGACTGAATGCACTTCTGGAATAATGGTCAAAACTTCCTATAAACACACTCCTAAACCTTGTGGAAAGCCTTCCCAGAAGAGTTGAGGCTGTTATAGCTGCAAAGGGTGGACCAACTCCATATTAAACCCTACGGATTAAGAATGGGATGTCATTAAAGTTCATGTGCGTGTAAAGGCAGAGGAGCCAATACTCTTGGCAATATAGTGTATATGTAAAAATACTAAATGTAACTAGATTCAGGGTTCCTCCGAGAAACAGCAACAATATTTTTTTATTGTCATGAATCTGTTGATTATTTTCTCGATTATTCAATGAGTTGTTTGTTGTATAAAGTGTCAGAAAATGATGAAAAATGTTCATCAGTATTTCCCGGAGCCCAATAATACATCCTCAAATGTCTTGTTTTGTCCTCAACCCAAAGACATTCAGTTTACTGTCATTAAGGAGAAAAGAAAATATTAAATATTAAATTCTAAGAAGCTGATATCAGAGTATTTTTCCCCCCAACATAATTACTCAAACCGATTTATAAATTATCAAAATAGTTGTCGATTAATTTAATAGGTGGCAATTAATTAATTAATCATTGAAGCAAAAACTGTCCCTGGTTAGACTCAGAGACATTGTACTTCTGCATTTACAACCCATAAGTACCTTAAAAGCAGTTGGAGTTTTACTTTGAAGAAGTTAGTTGATTATTTGACTGACAGAAAATGAATTGCCTGATTTTTTGATAGCTGACTAACTGTTTAAGCAATTACTATAAATACAGTAGAAATGCAAATAATATACTGGTTGCAGTTCTTCAAAAGTATATATTTGCAGCTTTTCTTAATCTTCTATGATATTAAGCTTTTGATTTTGACTGTTTATTGCACAAACAAAGCAATCAGAATACATACACTTGTCCATAAAACAGAAGATTAATCTGTAATTTCTATCATTTGAGTCACTTCAAGCCCTTCAAGCTCTTGCTCAGACAAAACAAATGGTAAATGGTAAATGGTCTGCACTTATATAGCGCCTTTCTACCTTAGTGGTACTCAAATCGCTTTACATTGTGTTTCGCATTCACCCATTCACACACACCAATGGTGACAGAGCTTCCATGCAAGGTGCCTGCCATTGGGAGCAACTTGGGGTTCAGTGTCTTGCCCAAGGACACTTTGGCATGTGGAGGGGCCGGGGATCGAACCGCCAACCTTGAGATCAGTGGACAACCCGCTCTACCACGTGAGCCACAGCCGCCAAAACAAGTCATCTGAATACAACATTCAACACTCGTAATCAATTAGCTGAGGAAAAATCCACAAATTAATTGAAAATCTAAATAATTGTTAGTTGCAGTCCAGCACATGAATAAAGAAAGCCTCATTGTAGTGAAATGGCTGATCATACTGAACACACACTGGCTGCTGATCAGCTGCACTTTGTACACTCACACAAAGACACTGTAAGCACACAGTGTGAAATTCTTTCATTCCTAAATTTCACACACACTGCTCTGTGAAAGAAAAAGACACACATACACTCTCACACAAACTGCTCTCCAAAGCCAATTAGATTACGTCGGCGAGTCACATGCTAGATGGCTTCACCACTTAAGTGTTCCCAAACGGCAGCCATTTTTTCCAGTGTCTTGGGTGCGCCAGGCTGTGATGTGTGGCCCAATCATCAGCAACACAGAGCCCTTGTATATTTAAATATGCGTGACTACAGGGCATGTTATTCTCCCCACATGTTCTTTGGTCTGCCTGTAGAGCATACTGATTTATTGACGCTCAGTGACATGGGGAGGAGATAGCAGATAGCGTAGCGGGAATCCAATGCACCACAACTGATGTGAAAAGCAGCCCAGTCTGAAATCATTTGCAGTTGCACTCCCAAGGCCCCAGTGATTTAAAGAGACATACTTCAGAGGGCCTGGGTGCCTGGCAGGGAAATGTAGTCACATCACATTAGAACCAAAGACATGCAAATAAATGCTGGGCCAGTGGAATCAATCCAGGCACATCACTGTTTCAAGGTTTCATTTTGAATCCAAGAGACTTCATAGTGGGCTATTGAGTTTCATTTTGCACAGCCCTCACGCCTACATCACAGCATGTTTGAATATCATTTAATGGTACAAGTACCTTGAACTGTCAGGCTGAAGCAGTCCACAGGAAAAATCCCCCAGATATCTAAAAACAGGCTCATTTGCGACGGCCACATTGACGGAAACTTCGACCACTCCTTTTAAAACCCTCTACCGTGCAATCAATGTGGAGTTTGAGTAATGCCAGGCCCATTAGAGCCAACCAAATTGCTGCGGGAGGCAGAGAAAGAGTGTCATCTATTGTGGGAAACGATTGCTTAATATAGCAGCAGGGGCTTGAAGGAGTGCTTACGAGAGCACAATCCACTAAAATCAATAGCAACAGTCAGGCTATATTGTTTCAAACGAGGAAAAAGTGCGGCTACGATAAAAAGCACTCAATATTGGTGTCTGGGCTGGTGAGACGCTGAGTCAGGAGTCAGGAGTAAGTAATGCAGTGCTGGAGGGGAAGGTGGAGGGAGGGAGGAGAGTGAAGGGATAAACAGTGTGAGCATGCTCCATCCATCCTGAAGGTCAGTAAACTTTACAGGTTACAAACATTACAGATTTCAGTGGGGACTAATTCATCCCCACATCCATTTTCTATTATGAAATTATTGAGTGATGTTTTGCTATTGTTTTCTGTCTTGATGTTTTCAGGCTAACTGGGAAGGTAGACCTGGAATACAGTAGAATAACAGAGGCAGTCTTTCTCTAAGTATATAAGGGACATTTTGCATGCTTTAGTCTTAAATAAGGCAGATGAATAGAGATTTTGAAGAGGTACTTATCCTAAGTTGGCTGGGTTTTTGGCAGTATAGCATTAGAAACAAACACCTCTACTCATCTCTACAGCAATGTCTTCCAAATGTGAAAACATTAACTTCAGAAATAAACACAAATTTAATTTTACCCATCTATAGCAAATATTTATTTTACCAAAAAAACCTTCTATATGTATAGCTTTTAGTTTTGAATTCACAAAGAACCCGATTAGGTCTGGTGAAGTCTTCATTCTTAAATCTGCATTTACTGTTTTTAGCGACATTCAGTTGGTGTCATGTTTTTTGTCACCTCATCATCCATCCATCCATTATCTGTACATTATCTGTACGCCGCTTAATCCTCTGGAGGGTCGCGGGGGGGCTGGAGCCTATCCCAGCCAACTTTCAATTTCATTTGCATGTTAAATACAGTACAACAGTACAAGACAGTAAAACTGTGTAATTTTTCACACATAGTAAAAGAACAAATTACTATTTGTACAAATATAGATTTTTGATGTGGACGTTATGCACAGTTTTGGCCTGAGTTAGCATGTTAGCATATTTTACTAGTTATTGTCTGTTGATCAAAACAGGAAAATCTGTATAAAAAAAAAAATCTGTGACTTGTTAAAGGAATTATAGTTTTTTTTTAAACTTTATACTGTGGCTACAAATGGTTCATTCAACACAGATGATGAATTACAACAGTCTAATATTCTCTCCCCTTTAACGCTGTTTTGGTTCCCACCAAGTCCTTAGGCAAATATCAAGCTTTTTACCGGCTCAATGCTCTACTGTGTTTACCAGGTAGTTGCTAATGCTGTCTGTAGATGCTGAAAAATGGCATTCTGAAACAAAGTTGATGGCAGCGATAAATGAATGAACCAAAACAGTGGAGTCACAGGCCCAAATACCAATAAAGTTAGCCAAAAGAAACCATAATGCTCCACAGAACTGTAGAATCAGGTAATATTTGCCTAAAGACTCGTCATTACAAGTCATAATCTTCATCTTATATATCATTTTTTAAATCAAAAACACAGATTAGACCAGCTTTAAGTTTAAACAACTAACAAAACAACTGACGAAAGAAGCTATGAGGTATAAGCCAATCCGAGGTTTTGCTAAACTATAAGCTACTTTTTGCTAACATGACAACAGGAGGTTTCTTATCAGAAAAACGTAAACATAAGTTGTATAGTGTTGTTTTTCTGTTGAGGATTTCTAACCTGGACTTTCAGTTATAAGTTATCGAACTCATCTCAGTATTCCTCAGGTCTGTTTATATTTCACTCTCTCCTCCATTTCTTTCAGATATATAGACAAGCTGCTTCAGAAAACTTCAGTAAATTTCCCTGGTAAAAAAAATAATAATAAAAAAATAGCATTCCACCCACAAACCTCAGTTTCACCATGATCCCCTCATCCTGGACTCAGTCAGCCTGAATGTCTCTTTGAGCTGCAGCCTCGAGTCCAGCTCACCTCATCAGTATGTATGTGCCCTCTTCATCCCCCACAACAACAGAGGCAGCAGGATGAAAAAACGAACGGGATCCCTTAATAAAACAGGGCTGGATGGAGCCTTGTGAAGCCACATTCCCTTCATTCTGGACCTGATATTTGTTGAGCGCAGACAGCAGACTCTTCAAAGGCAGGGAACATTCCTGCAGGCCTCCTCAGATCTAAGACCGGGCTGCCCTCACTGCACCCTGCATACGCATCCACACATTCAAACACACTCATATACACCACCGCAAACACACTTCTAGTCTTCACTTCCTCTGACCTATCACAGCAGATCAGGAGAGCATTCATTAGTGTGCATCTTGTGTGTGTGTCTTTGTTTACCAATAACTTATTCGCTGGAGGATTCAGTATTAACATACATATTGTACTTATTCACTCATTTGCTACCATAAAGCAGCAAACACTTTAGGGGTTGTTTACATGTCTTCAGTAGCACAGTATGTTAACTGTTTATTCAAGTTTGTAGCGGTTTATATATAAGATGATCTGTAGCTGCCTGTTACACATTGTTTTAGCAAAAATATTAACATTATAAACAAGACTCCCTTTGAGCACAAGCAAGCAAAATGTATATTGTCGAATATAAAGCTGAACTTATTTTATTTTTCTGTCAATTAACTAAACATTTTAGCTTTAAAACAAGCAGCTACAAAGATGCAGAACATTACCCAAAGCTAGGTTCTCAGTGAGGGCTTTTTTCTCTTAAGTGGCAAATAGATTATCTTTGGATTTTGGACTGTTGGTCAGACAAAACAAGCAATCTGAAGTGTCTGCTACTGCTAGCTGCAACCCTATATTTAATGATGAAACACGTTTAAAAAAAACACTCAAGTCCCGAGGCAATTATTTGTTTTGCTGGGTTCATGCTGAAAGTGAAATCAGATATTACAGTTTGTGGAGACTAAAGATGGTACACATAATTTACATTAACGTGGTTTATAAAAATTAACTGATGCATGTTAATGGATAACTATGTAAACTGAAACTTGAGAAACTACAACATATATAATTTAAGGGATTTAAAAGCTCAATGAAATAATATGAATACCTTCAGTGTCCTACACAGTGACATGTAAGACAATACTTTTTGTATAGACACTTCAAAAGGAAGGATTTCCTTACAGCAGATGATGACAGCTTTCCTCTCCCAGAGGTGTTAAATGACATCCGTTTCAAAATGACTAAATTCATCCCTCTTGACTAAGCTAAAGTTCTTAAATGTCACCTGAGTCATTTTCCAGTTTTCATCACAGCAACATCTTAAAAGATCAATCATCACTGAGTAATATATTTTTAACCAGACACAGTAGCTGTACAGTAACGGTGACAGATGTACATTAATTCTGGGAGAATGAAAATCAGTGCATAGCCTGAAGCTGCGTGATCGCGTGCTGCTCCCTGTGAGCAGATAAGCAGTAGTTCAGCTGGTGCACAGAGACGGCACTAACAACATATTAGCCCTGTTGCTTTGTTTACCTCGCGGCTCAGCTTTCCTAGAGGCTACTATAAATTAGCATTAGCCAGTGCGGCAGTACGCAATTAAGCCCAGTCTGCTCCATGTCACAGGCAGATCAACACCATGCAAAGTCATGCTAATTGGCTTAGCACTAAGCCTGTTTGAAGTGTGCTAGGTAGTGGCACTGGCTTATGACTGATACACAAATCTGGCCTCATCAAAGGAATGCCCAGGCAGCCTAACCTTCGCTTTAGTCATACATCACTGATTGATTTATTCAGGAGCTACTCTACAGTTGATTACTGAGGTTTCCGAATGAGGCTGCAAGATTATGGCGGGGAACTGCTGGCGGAATAAATCTGAGCGAGGGAAGAAGTGAATGAGAAATACCTTTCTCTCAGTAAACAACAGCAGCCAAAGTATCTTTAAGCAAGACACAAAATGTCTGATCACTTCAGCAGCGCTACATAAGTTGTTTTTTTTTTATTTCAGTTCTAGGAAACCACAGGATATAATGCAACATGAAATAAAAGCAAAGCATTGTCCAAGTTCAGGCAGCTTGGGGGACATGTCTCACTTTTTCCCCCTCATCTTGTTAAGGAAGACTTTCAAGGACAAAAATTTGGACCCGTTTCTGTATTACTGCCTCTTTGCAGTCTCTTCACCTGCCAAATTTAGGTATTACATTCAGCATTTTTCAGAGGATGGCAATAAATTGGAATTTATTTGAAAGGAATGATGTGTACAGGTGTGAATATGGAAAGAAGAAAGTCTTACTTGATCTCCTCTTGTCTGCCAACAGGCTGACAGCGTCTCCCTTTCCAGGAACATATTAGCATTCCAGCAGCGCACACCAATCCCAATGCTCCTTGTTGGGTCAGAGAAATCAAAGCGGTGCACATCTGAGAAATATCAGAGAGGGGACGCATAGATTAGTGCCCACGGGTTGTATCACTAATTAAAGAATAAGAGGGAAAATGGTGCTTGGCTGCTCTCTGAGGATACACCGCTGTCAAGTGATTGGCTTCAGGTAATCAATAGGCTCCCTGGGTGGGGGAGGCAGCAGGATGGCACCTTCACATCTGAATTATGAATAGAAACATATTTGCTTCGCAGTGAAGAAACTGAATTACTTAGTATATTTGGGTGAAATGAAAAAAAGTGAGTAATAAAATCTATAATGACAGGAAGGGAACACGAAATCAACAAAATTAGTAAACAAGTTAAAAAGAGAAGTAACACTGGATGAACCAAAAATAACTAGAAAAGCACTCGGAGAGCACAGACCTCCGCCAAGCAGCTCATTTCCACCCATATTGTGATTTACAATTATAATTTACACTTTCATTTAGTAGATGCTTTTATCCAAAGCGACGTACATCTGAGGCAATTTGGGGTTCAGTGTCTTGCCCAAGAACATGTGGAGGGGCCGGGGATCGAACCGCCAACCTTACAATCAGTGGAATACCCGCTCTACCACCTGAGCCACAGCCGCCCCTACAAAACTTTTTTTATTGCCACTGACGGGATTCTAACCAGGGCACGCGGCTTTGTAGACACATGCTCATCCTGTTGAGCTATGCCTCCTCCTTTGTGATTTCCAGAAAAAAAATTCCTGGATCCAGATGGTAATCGAGAACATCACCAAAATTTAATCAGCTGTTCCTTGTCCCATTATCAACATTTCCTGAAAATTTCATTAAAATCTGTTCATAACTTTTCAAGTTATCTTGATAACAGACAGACAAACAGACAGATAAATGCTAGCAAAAACATAACCTCCTTGGCGGAGGTAATAACCTCCATCTTAATTCATACTTTAATTCATATTTGAATCAAGAGGGGAAATTGCAGTGCTGTAGCAGCAATTCACATAAATCACAAAACACACACATATATTACTAAAGTAAAAATCAGCATCTTTATTGTCTTATTGTCTTTAAAAACTGATCTCTAAATAAGAGTCACTGAGTAATTGTGCAATTCATAATCTGAATGATTTATTTCAATTATTAAAGTAACAAAACAGTCATTAGTTGCAATTCTACATAATAAGTTATTACAAACCAATCATCTATAAAGCACAAGTTAATCTTTCATGTCAGCAGTAAATATGTACAAAACCTAAAACCAAGAGCAAAACTTAAAGCTGAACAAATGCATCAAATGGCCACGTGTACTGTCAAGTTGTCCAGCTCAGATAATTAAAACTCAAAGGTTACCTTCAACTCTTTAGAGTTTTAGTATCTTTCAGTTCTGTGTTTGTTTGCAGCTGACACCCTTAGATAAACCCAGTCTACACTATCTGTCCACCAGAGCATGACAGACAACATTAGTAAGTAACTGGTGAACATATTAGATGATTTAACAGCTTAGGAGATATTTCCTTCAGGAGCAGGTAAGAAACCAAAACCTGAGATTAAAGTCAGTGAATTTAGCACAATGATAATGTAGCTCAGTATCTGTAAACAGGCGACTATTTACCGTTATGAGGAGAAAAAGTGGCAAGTGGCAAAAATACAATACTGTTTCAAAATGTGCATTATAAAAAGAAAACGTAAATTTATTCAGTTTGAAAGTTCAGTAAAGTTTCCTCCAGAATACTATGCAGTTCATCAAAATAAGCAAAATACGTTGGTTGTGCTTTCAAAATTACGCACCTCAAAACAATTGTTCCATTATTTGGTTATTTCCCACTTTTCATCAAACTTAAAATCCAACATTGGGATAGTCTAATATCTGGGTAAAATAGAGGTAAACAGTTCTTGGAGCCTAACGCGTGCAAGATGGCAGCATTGTTTTGTTTACAGACCACCTACTACAACCTCCCCATGTAAGAAATGTCTGAATCCTGTCTGCAGGCATAACAAAGCCCTTCAGACACACAAACCTTCGCCGAGGTAATACAATGGGAGCAGAAAAAGGACTCCTCATAACCTCTCGCCTCCTCTATTTATCCCACAAACCCCTGCTGTGATCAGTGAACCTGTCCTCAGGGACGCTGGCAACAACAGAGCAGGTAATTCTGCCTCACCCCCTCCTGAGTCTATCATGTCCAGTGCAAAACAAGCCAGTGTCCCAACAGAACTGGCCCTGATTTAAACCCAACACTTCAACCTTTCTTTTCTATCCTCTAAAGAAAAGCGCAGTTTATTACCTAACATGCACTGATAGCTCTGCGTGAAGAGGGAATCGCTTCGCGGGGCGAGACAGGAGACGACGGTAAGGGGATTAGAGCGTGGGCAAGGATCGGATGCGGCCTTATTTACAACTGACAATGTTTTTCTGTGGAGAAGCCACCCTTAATTTGCTGCTTAATAACTGACTTCCACCACCATGTTCAAATCCCCCTGAGAGGCTTTTGTGGTTTGTTCGCAAGATGTCTGCGCTGCCTGCACTGCAAATTAGCCTTTCAGAAAAGCACCTCACCTTCCGGCCACAGCTTGCAACACAGAAGTTTTTTATTTTTTCTGTCTTACCCTGTTCCTTTCTACTTCTGTCTGCCAGTAATAACCTTCAACTAACCTTTAAACCACTGTGAATAATTTAAATCCTATTTTCATATCAATGGAGGAGTCAAGCCAGGCAATTATCTTTTATCTGTGTACTTTGCTGTCGGAGCAAAGCATAATAAAGTCTTCCCAAGAGAGAAAGAAAGAGAGAGAGAAGGAGGACGAGACAAGGCATAGATAGTGTAGAAAAAGCCATAGGCCATAAGGGCTTAGTGGTGGAAGACAGGAGAGAAAGTTAATGCAAAAGAAAGACGGCAAGAGAATAGTATAAAGGATGGAAACACAAAGCGGGGACGCTTGTGATGCTATCTGTTAGGCTCTAATGAAAAGAATGAATAATTCACTAATGAGCAGCAGATCTGTCATGGAAAGAAACATTGCTTACATCTGCGCTGGTTTCCGGGAAAGGGATGTGGCGGGTGCCGCATGTGTGGTTTGGTGGCTGGTGGAAGACAGTAAAGATAAACATGACAAATTGGCAGTTCAATTAGAACTTTTGGTTCTGTGTTTTCTTGGTGCAAAGCCGACAGCTCCGTTCAGCGACACGCTCTGTCCAGGCCAACGCAAGATTGTGTTAAAGCTCATTTGTGTGACAGTGATATAGGGCCATAAAGTAGATGGGTGCATCCCAGGAAAAAAAAAAAAAATGGAAAGGGAGCAGGGAAAAAAATGTGAAGAAGAAATTCCCCCTGGTACTCATTAAAATTCAGCAGTACAGCAACACCCCCCTCACTTTGCTCTTCTTTCCCCTACCTCTCCCTTTTTCTCTTTCCTCCGTCTGTTCCAACTGCCATCGTCTCGCCTTGTTGCCTCCCTGCATGCCTCCCCGGATTGCCCATGATCATTTTGATGAATTCATAAAAACTTGCTGCATTCTTGATTGAGATGGAGCGGTGGAGAAAACAAGGGAGATGGAGAGAAGAAAAGCAATATCCACAAGCAGAGAGGAGGGATAGAGGAGGCAGTGGGGGAGGTGAAGGAGTGAATGTGTTTGGGAGTGATGGGATGCAGAGATAACAAGAGAAAGAGGAGAGAGGATGAGGGTAGCAGCTATAGGCTTTGCAATATTAATCTATGGTGCAGAGATAAAAAGAACAGGTGAGGACTGCAAGTGAAGGCAGGATTTCCTTTGGTTGAGAGTGAATGCAGGGCACGTTATTGAAAGAGCTGCCATCTTTGAACCAAGACCAAACTTTTCTTGACTCGCTTGCGCCTGCTTCACCAAATCCCTGAGCAGGCCAGAGGCAGAGCACATAACACCCAGGATCAGATCACACAGGGGTCTTCAACTGTGCACCAAAGCCACATGGAGGAAAGATGCAACATTAACCCTTACATGGATTCTCTAAGACTATTACATACCTCAGATCACCACAGCCAGAACTAAACTTCAGCCACACAAAAATACTTTCGTCATTTATTCTTCTTCTTATGGTTCATTACTAATTTTTTTTTCGAGCAGACTGATATATTTCATGTTTATGTTTATGTCTGTGACAACACATTATAATTTCTCACAGAGTGACACTTGCCAAACCCAAATTAGTCACCACAGCAATCACTAATCGCTGTCATATGTTTGTGCCTATTGCAACATGGTTATTGCACAAGGCACTCCACTTTTTTGCGGTCGACAGATCCAGGCATCTCCAGTTTTTTCCAGTGATTTTGAGAGGACTCATGATTTTTTTAGAAACCTGTTAAAAAACTGCTTGCACATTTGTAGCAGCAGGGTTGAGATAGACTTGACTTTTTTGGGTGGACAGATAATCTGGTATATTTTGACATCTGCGCCGTACAGAGCACAAACTGTCTGATATTGATCTTCAATGGCTTTATCATTGTCATGCAGCGGTTCTGCTTTTAACTTATCTGTTCAACAGCACAACAACTAACTCGTCATCATTAGTAGCCTAAAGTACATCTTCATTAGCAAATATGTTGATGTCAAACCCCTCCAATATCAAAGAAACATAGTT
>OMNN01052590.1:0-19363 GCA_900302755.1 Chromis chromis
TGTATTATACTATACTATCCAACACTACACTCACTGTAATATGGGCTGCTATACTATACTACACTGTATGGTACATTGCTACACCACACCATCACACTGTACTATACTATACTGTACTATACTATGCTATACTATACAACAAGACATTGTTATATATTCCAGAATATCACAGACACTACACAAAACTATACTGAACCATACTGTACTTTACAGAACATCACAGCATACAACACTGTATTCTTCTATACATTATAGAGTATTATGTTACACAATACTATACTACCTTACAAAGTACTTCACTAAACTTTACTATGCTTTATTATACTACACTACACTACACTTAGTACTGTCATGCATACATACATATATACTTCTTAAGTATTCTACTGCATTTTTGCATTATGTAATAGCACTAATGCTATTCTAAGCCAAGTATGCATTATTTAAATGAAGCTATGAAAACAAAGCAAAGTCAAACTCGCACCACACTACAGGAGGCAAAGTTCCCAGTTTATTAAGTGCACCGGTACAATCTAACAATGTAATCCAATCCAGTATGACATCGCTGAGGTAAACCCTAACCTAGTTTTGATGACAGCCTCTGAATAAGAGGTGTTCAGCTCAATGTAATTTGTGAGACTTTCCTCGACGGTGGTGCTGAACTGGATTATATTATATTCTAGTGTGCCACAGTTATTGTGTCAATCCCCTTTAATTAAGTGCCAATACTGTACTTAGCTTTGCCACAGGCAGACACCGAGCCACAGATGCCCAGCGGTGCTGCTGGAGCTAGATTAATTGCTGTATTAATATTGATGAGGGTCGTCCATGGTTGACCTGCTGAGGCTGCAGAACACACACACACACACACACACACTATCACACACTTGCACACCAGGCTTTCCCACACTCACAGTTTTTAGAGCTAAACTATTGTTCTGGAGAAAAAAACCTCAGCGCATATTCCCCTTTTGAAATAACTGGGGATTTAGATCAAGACTTTATGTTTTTGACCTATATTCATGGGAAATCATGCTGCTCTCCTGATGTACACAGTGTACAGAGTGGAGCCACATGACCACACTTATGCCCTTATTACACACAGATGTAAGTTTTTTTCCTCTGTCCCTTGTGTTTCTGTCTTTATATAAATACCTCATTATCTTTACCTCTGGTCTCCACTTCAACCAGATGTCTTTTAGCATCTTTTTATATTATATTCTATCATTCTTTTAGCAGCTCCTCCTGCTTTGTACCTTCCTCCTCCTCCTCCTGTCTGCATCCTCATCAGCATCCTTCTCTCACACTGCCATTCATTTATCTCACCTTCATTGTTAACACCTCCCACTTCTTTACACACAGTGGAAACACCCTTCCCCTCGCTCTCCAGTGATAACACTGACTAGAGCAGGCAGCGTTACAGGTAGATCTGCAGCCTGTTTGGAACTTTAGAGCCAGGAATAAAAAAACGCCGCCAGCAGCACCATATGTCGTCACGCCCTGTGGCTTTTTTCTAGACTTACATATAAGTCTCTCTTGTTATCTGTCTCAATTTCATTCCAGTACAGTATGTTTCTCACCACGGCACCCCCCCTCCGGCGAGGGAGCACGCCCCTGCCTGTCAAGCACCAGCTGCGACGGGAAGAGGCCGTATCCGAGGACTGTGATTGGATCCCGGGCCTGGAGGAGCCTACCACGTTGCCTATCAGTGACACAGCGGTGCCTCGAGATGAGTCCTTCAGCCAGTCGGCAGCTGCCCAGCCAGCTTACCAGAGCCACGGCGGGGCACTGAGGAT
The DNA here is from genome assembly GCA_900302755.1 of Chromis chromis. Classification (NCBI taxonomy): domain Eukaryota; kingdom Metazoa; phylum Chordata; class Actinopteri; family Pomacentridae; genus Chromis; species Chromis chromis. The sequence continues at coordinate 1,797 of OMNN01052590.1, forward strand.
AGTGCTGCTGGGACAGAATGGCGTGGGCAAGTCGTCGTTGGCCTTATCTCTGGCCGGGCAGTCGGACAGATCCCTCTCTATAGACTCGGAGACGCAAGCATGTGGTAAAGGCCTGGACAGGGACTGATGGAGTGTGTTTTTGTGTGTCTGTGCATCTGTGTTAGCCATGTAAATGTTTTCTTAGGTTTACCTTTACCACATCAGGGAAACTTTTGTAATTAACAATATCACAGACTCTTGACCTTAATATTGAAATTGGTCAGGTAAATTTGTATTCTGTATAATACTGCAGGGTCTTAAGTACAACACTTAAATTCTTCAGATAAACTTACATAATAAATAATACTGTGGTGTCTTAACGTCAGTATTTAATCTTCCTAGGTAAATTTGCAACAACAATCTTATTTCTCTGCTAGAAAGCACTCTGGCTCAACAGCTGTTGTTTTAAATGTGCTGTATAAATAACAGTAACCTGACTTGACTTGACCTTTAGAAAAGCTCGATTCAGACACTTATTCCGGAGATAAAATCCGTAAAAGATCAGTGCATCCTTTCCTCACCCAGCCTTAAAATCAGCTCACCCAAACACCGATTTAGACATTAAAGGTCCCATATTGTGCCCCCTTTCAGCAGTTTAATCAAAGTCTCACATGACCCCACAGTTTGTATTTCAGTTTTTAGCTGAAAATACTGCAAAGATGGTTAATTTCATCATTTCATCTTTATAATCACTGGTTTTAGTACTGTTCTTAACGGACCGTTTTGCTCTGAAAACCAGTGAACTGCTGCTGTTCCCACCCCCTCTAGGAAGAACACTGTCAAACTATTGGTTAGTTAAGTGTTACATAGAACCTGGGTCGAATTTTTACTGGCTTGTAAAGCTTGGAGGCTTTACTGTAAACGTCTTCATATCTTAACAGCTTTTATTTTACATATCCAAGTTCATAGCAACCACAAAACACAATAAAAAAAATTTCACCATATGGGACCTTTAATGCATTTTAAAGGAAACATTGTAGTAATTGCTGATTGGCTGCCTTGGTGACAGTTGGATGAAAAGATTGTTATCAGGATAAACATGTATTATGTAGAGAAGATTGACAGGCACCAAATCGTATGTAATTTTGCTTGTTAAAAGCCACAAGTGAAAGGCAAATATAGTTAGCTTGACTCTGTCCAAAGGTCAAAAAGTGGTCACATTGTTATCACTGTATATCTTGTTAGTCTAATGGCTACAAAAAACAGTTTTTACGGTAATATGTCTGTGTAGATTCTCAGTCATCCAGGTCATTGTAATCCTAGGAGCTTTGGTAGAAAGCAACTAGACTGACTTTCAGTACATGGTTTATTGTTTGATACACCTACAATGTTTTTAACATATTCAGAATGGAAGCTAGCTGTGAGTGTATTGGTCCTTTTTAGTTTCACTTTTATTGCTTCTTCAATACAATTTTTCTTTTTCATATAAAAATACAGATAAGAAAATCTAATAAATGACACTGTTCTTACTGCTAACAAATCCCATAAAAAAGACCAACTAATTGATCCCAACAACAAATAGCTCTGTGTTGGCTTTTTACGGTTTTATTTCTTGAAACTGGTCCCAAAGAAACAAGCTTCAAAGTTTCAAAGTTTCCCCAGGTTTTATGCTTTATTCAGCATACAGACATTAGACAGATTGGTAGGGACCAATCACCAGCAGTGTTTTCCTCCTGTTTCCAGTTTTAATGCTAAGCTAAGATAACCAGCTGCTAGCTATAGATTAATATTTAATGGAAAGACCTGTGAGTCGCCTGGATCTCCTCGGCTACCCAAAGGGTACATATGGCTATTGGCTGTGTTGCCTTAGGGTATATTTCTACTTTGGATACGTCTCGCATTATATCTGCTAAAGACGGTCTTGATTTCCGTTTCCCTCCCCCGTGGCCTTTGTCAGTCAGAAGCTCCATCCGTCACACAGCTCAGAGTAACACCGCTGCTAATCAGCTCTGCTCCTCAAGCCTCCAACCAGCCAATCGATAAGTCAGTGTCACTAAGCGGTGACTGGTCTCCCTCATGCATAAAGCCGACTCGCCCCTGACTCGGGCCATACAGTATTCATTACTGCCCATGTCATACACTTGGATTCATGCATCATAAATGGACAGAAAAAAGCACTTTCCAACCAAGAGGCTTGTACGCGTTTCCAGAATGCTGCTCTCATTATGCAGGGTGCTAAAATATTCCATTGCAAATCGCAAAGTGTGAAAAAAACTATCCAACACCTATTTAATTAACTTTTTTTTTCGATAGTTATGAACAGATGCTCTTGCATTGTATCAGCTATGAGTGGAATAACACCTTACCGAACAATACGCGCCTTCGCCAAGTAATTACTAGTAAACACCAGTTACTAGTTAACACCAGGAGATTTGGTGAGCTTATACCTTAAAATAGATAAATGGTTTGTCATAGTGACTCTTCCAATCTCATCTGAGCAAATTTTGAGTTAAAGTGCATCTTCAAAACTGGGTTGTGATGACAGGTGGTATAGTTTGGAAGGGTGTGACTCACTCTTGAGTACACGGTTCATTGCTTGATACACCCACAATGTTTTTCTAACATATTCAGGATGGAAACATGCTGTGACTGCATTAGTTAGTTTCACTTTTGTTACGTCTTGAATACTTTTCAAATAAAAATAGATCAAAGAGAAGCTCCTTAATGAAGCGTTTTCCCAAAAAGAAGATTGTTCTTACTGCGATTGTTCTCGTGCCATCCCATAACTAATTGATCCCAACAACAAGCAGGTCTGTGTTGTCCAAAAACCCATAAAGATGCATCAGATATGCAAAAGATGACTCACATTTATCATGATGAACTGTAGATTAACAGTCTTATATACATGAATACTCGCTGGTGCACCCAATGTCGGTTAATCCAGTGCTGAATATAGTTCTTAAAAAATCTACTACTTAGTCCCATTTCAACTAATACCCAGGAGTTTTAGGAAATTACTTTTACCTTTTTGAAAATGAAATGATGTACTGGTGACCCATTTTTAAAGATTTGCCTCTTCAATAAGAATAAATGGGCTCAGAGCTGAGAGCCGCAGATCTGGTAGGACCGACAGATGGGCTAAAATGTTGGCTTTCTTTTTTCATAGGATTTCTTGACAGTAACAGAAATATAGATTAACACCAGCCTTTAAATATCAACAAGAATGTCCTCATAAACACGGAAGTTGGCCCCAAATAACTTCAGTTTATTTAAATTCTTCAGAGAAGTCTTCATAGAAACTGATTTGAGGTTTCTGGAGTAGGTCAAGGACATTTCTTAAGACTTAAATTAACTTGTTAACATTTTGAGGCAGCAGCTGAACCAGCAGGCAGTTTACTTAAGCAAATTTAGTACACCCTCTGTATTTACCGTGTCTGTGTGTGCTGGGTGTTTGTCGCAGGTGAGGGCTACGAGTGCACGGTGACAGTGGACGACGAGGACAGCAAAGTCATCGTCTTCGACAACTGGAAACAGGTGAGTTGGTGACTGACAGCTTCACACTCCGTCTTACAGTTTCGAGTCGATCCTTGTCCTTCCTTGCTCTGTTGACCTCCTTCTCTCCATGTCATCTTTCAGGTCTTCTAGTTCTGAAATTGTTTGCATGTACTTAGGAAATGGAAAAGGCCATTTGTTCAATTTCTGTGATGGGCAAATTATTTGTGTGTATTGGAGTGTAACAAGAGTTTGTTCTTTTGCCTATATTCGTGCACATTTGAATTCTTGTGTGTGTGTGTGTACATCCTACACTGTGCAGGGAAATCCTGCGGGAGCAGCTTTGCTCTCTGTACTTGAGCTTTTTGAAGTTCTCTCATTCGGAAAAGTAGAAATCGCCCCCTTGTTAACTCTATTTGATTCAATTCAAATCTACAGCGAACAAGGAAATTTTGGCGAAGGGCTAAAATTGCTGCCATTGAGCATCATCAGTCGCTTGTGCTGAGCAGTGTGAAGGAGTTAATACGACCCCATGGCCATGGTTTTTTGTAACAGAAGGAAGTTGAGCTACAGTAGACAGCAGCAAGCAAACAATAGCAGCCTGTCAGAAAGCTTCTTGTGACACCGAGGACATTATGCAAAATCAAAAAAGCATGCCGTTATTAATGCCTTAATTAAGGCACATTAATAATGTGATGGAACAGCCGAGCACTCTAATTAGTGTGTAGGGTGGATCATCCTATTCCAGATGTCCACTGGGCTTTCTGGGGCTCTCCCCTTAAGGTTAAATTATTCACATGCAGCTACATTTGACTCTGAGGAAAGCCTTCTCCTCCCTTTCTCACCCCCAATTTTGTTGCCCTTTCCTCCTGCAGCTGTCATCATCTTCAAATCTCCCCCCCATCCCTTCACTCTGTGGCTTTTTTTTGGTGCTCGCTCGCCTCATTCCACTGGTTAAATCTCACTGAGAGTTAATTACATTTGTTATTCTGTGCGTGTTAATACAAGGCAGGGCATTAGGGCTGAAGCAGCAGACGCAGGCCAGCGGGAAGCTTGGAGTGACTCCATGTGTGTGGAGGGAGGGGCCGAGAGGACTGGATGGCGTCCCAATCGGCGATTCATGCTCATTTTTATGCGCAGTTTTGACGGCAGTGCCTGTAGATAAAAGACACATACTTACAAATTGTAAACTCACAAAGTGTCATACACAGTCAGGTGCGGAGACAGATGTCATCCAGCTGCCTAACACGTGCCGTGGCCTTGAACTGGCACAGTATTAACCGCCAGCGCTCGCTGTCCCAAGAGGCAGGGCTTCTAGCCTTGTAGCGAGCGCGTTCTCCATGGGGCAACCCAACCTACACCCAAGTTACCATAGCAACATGCACACACACACACACACACACACACACACACACACACACTCACACATACAGGGCAGAATTAATCACTCACTCACGCATAAGATCATGCTAGAACAGTCAGCATCCAACACTGTTGGCTGTGGGGCTCCGTTCGTTCTCTGGCCCGCCTGATCAGCGGCGCAACATTCCCTTGCAATGCAAACTGCCAAAAAAGATGAAAAACTGCTACATTCACACTCCGCGATTGTTCCTTCGAGTGCTTCTTGGCTTGGCTCAGCTGATTGACATAGAAAGGCCTAGATGGAGCTGTAATTTTCCCATCTGCAGAGCGAGCAGGGAGCGGCGCACAATAAACCAAAGTAGAGCTAACTGTAGGTGCAGAAACTTGTAAATATATGCAGGCTGTGCCAACGAGGCCTGCGTGTTTGCATCGGCATGGTCAAATGTGTAAAACACACCAGCACACACATGCACAGAAGGCTGAGAGTCTGCTCAGCCAGACGCTGGGACGTTGTGAGTGTTGTTGACGTCATGGGGGTAGGACGGTTTAAATAAGTCATTCATCCGCCCAAAATAGAAACACTGGCACACTTGGCCTTGACCTAGCCGTCCCATGGCGTCCTCTGCCTTTACACTGACATTGGTTTTTGTTGCAGCACGTCTTAAAACAGCTCCAGCTGGGTTCTGTATGTAGACCAAGTGGGCCTTCTCACTCTGTACCGTTTTTGTCTCAGTGTCTGTGCTTGTCTGAATTTATTTCAAGCGGAAATCACTCTTGGAGTTTCCATTATTATTTGATAGTTTGAAATTAAAATATTTATCATACACAACCGAAAGGTGCAGCCTCAGGCCTGGGAAAATGTAGGCCAGTGATATGCCTGCATATGTTTACGAGGATGCAGTGAGGAGAATTCGCTGGTGCCCTTTATGGAATGGATCGTTTATTATGTTTAAGTCAGAGACAAAGTCCAGGATGTAATTTGCAGCAAGATAATTGCTGCTTGACCACATTTCTTTGCTCGATTAGGAAGGCAAAGAAACATCATTTAACTTGCCAGTTCTTGGAACAGAGACAGATTTTGGCATTGAATCATCAGGGAAGGAACTCCCTGGACATTTTTCTCTTTCCTGTTTTTGCTGTTTGGCGGTCTTATGAGAGTCGTTCTGCACTATTTGCAGTTTCTCGTTTCTTGCCCTAATCCACATAAGCTATTATACCTTAGCAGTTTTGTTTATTTTAGTCTCCGCTGGGAGTCAATACTCAATTTATTTGTGTAAAAAAAACTCTGTGTGAACCAAAATCAAGTAAATGAAAAGCTCTGTTGAAATCCCAGCTGCTGCAGTGTATTTAAGGGGCAAACATGTACCATCAAAACCCCTATTACAGTTTTAAATGGAGTTTTCATGATCAGGCAGATTGAAGATGAACTACTACTAATATCCACTTACAGAAAACATTGGTTTTCTTGAAAAAGGTCAGCTGTTAAGTCTTTCTTAGACCAAATTCATGTATTAATTGCTGAAGGATAACTTGACTAATACAATGCAAAATGAGACTCTACCTTTTGTCTACCTTGTTTGTGACTGTCCCTTTATCTGCTGTTTTTCTTTATAGCTCAGGCCTGATTTATTTATACCAAAGTTCTTATAGGCAAGTCTCACTACTCGTAAGGCATTTTGATTACATCCCCAGGCAGTTATTTTGGCCTTGTAAGACCAGGTCCCAATCTAAAAGAATGGATGATCACCAGTTAACTTTGAGAGAAAAATGCTTAAAATGTTTGGTGACTTTGCCCCTTAATAAGTTATTTTTTTTCCAACAGCTTGTACTTTTACCATGCATGCGCACAGTTTTCATGCTTGAGTCACTGGAACAACACAATTAGCTGGATGTTTCCTGGTTCAACTACTATGAAGCAGACGACTGGTGTCATGGAGGGAGGTGCCTTTTCTGGTGTTACAGAATTCTTCCATAGATTTCTATTCAGGATTCTTTTGGTGGCAAGTCTCTCCCTTCAAACATCTCTGTTTATACTTAGGCATTAGCATACACCAAGCTAACGTCATGACTGTCTCTAAGTGTAGTCACTCAGCAGCTTTCCACTGCAGGAATTTGGGGCAAGCATAATGTGGTGTGAATGTACATGAACAGCCTTGTCATTGGCCAGTTCAGCCTTTCTGTTTCCATTGAAGTTTAGCTAATGGTCAAAATATTATTGTTAAATTCCAGCCAAAAATAAAAAATATCCTCAGCTTAGTTGTAATTTGTGACAGTGTAATAAACAGTGTCATGACATTAATTATTACCATTGTTGCCAGTATGTGTAATTGACATTTATAAGCTAGCTATCAGTATTACTACTTATATTACTACCATAATAGTATAACGTAACATTTTCACATTCAAGCCACAGATTATAATAAAGATGTAAATTAGTTTTGGGTCTGAAAAGTGAAGTGCCATAAATCCTAATGGCCAGCAGGGGGCGACTACTCTGGTTACAGAAAGAAGACTGATTGTACAGAAGTCTATGAGAAAATGATTCTAATACTGTTACCTTAGTGAACATTTTCCTAAGGAGTTTATGGACTCAGTCACTAGTTTCAAGTCTTCCGCAATACAACATGATTTTCAGTTTGTAATTATGGTTCCATTTAGGGTAAAATAGACAATATAGCAGGGTATGTTTTAGGGTGGGGCTACATTATGATCGACAGGTCGCTACAGTATCATTATGTGTAGTGTCCTCGGGTTCTCTAGACAAATCCCTAGCATGCTTGTTATGATGGCCAAATAGCAAACTTGAGGCTTCACAATGGAAGTTAACAAACCAATGGGTGAGATCACGGTTGGTACATGAAGGTTTTATAGACAGTCTACAGGTTAAAAAAAAAAGTGTCTCAGTTTTGTTATGTGTAATTGTGTTTTTTACAAAATCTTTTTTATAGTCGTAAAATTTAGAGGTTTCTTTATATATTGACGTCTTTTAACCTCAGTCACAGAGCAGTGAGGAAGCAGGTAAAGAGGCAGAACCTGATTGGTCCTTATGTGCACACTCAAAGCACTGATTGGCAGTAGGACCCTTAGAAAACCAAGTAAAAATCAACTGATGTGTTTTTTTCAGGGCTGATACTGATTATTACTAATCAAAGAGACCAATATCCGATAGTTGGAACTGAGTTCCAACTACTACCACCAAATCTTGGTGTCGTAAATGATAATAACATCAACTCCAACACAAAACTTTGTTGACAGGCTAATACTTGTGATGTGTAACCAGTCAGATAGTGCTGTAGGTGGGACGTTGTTCAAGACCGCAGAGTGACGGCTGCATCAGAGTACAAATAGCATACTTTTAAATCAATTTATTTTATTGGGTATCAGTTTAATAAATTACAATACTGATGAGTTGAAAAATGCAGAATATCAGATTTCTAGAACCAAGTAAAGTAAGAAATCTAATCTTATCTTTTTAAAGATGATCTAATAAATTCAGCAAACATAAAGACAATTTCCACGAATCGTCTCATGATAACAAGGTTTTCATTATAAAATGTCAGAGAAGACCTTATAACTCTAAGGTTGCAAAATGTTTTTAATAATAATACTCCTGGAGGGAAATCCTCTTTTATCCTCCCACTGCCTCCCAGTGGAGGTTAGAGGTCAAACACTGAAGAGCATCCCTGAAACGAGCAGGGATTCAGGGATTTGCTAATGGACAGTTCAGCAGGGTGGAGGCTCCACATGCCGGCATATTAAATCTTGAATCTAGGTCATACGGGGACACTCGCTGCTACCCCATCCTTTTGTGTATGTGGGGTGTGTGTGAGGTGGTTGGTAGACAAGGCACGCAATTGTCTGCATGGTGCAGCAGTCTGCATGGTGCTCTGAGTCTGTGCTGTGATGTCAGCTGCATTCAGCAGTGATGTGGTCATCCGTGGTCATCGGCTTACGGAGCGCTTATGTATGTGTGTGTAGATGTGTGTTTGGTCCAGATGGCCTCAGTAATATCTTTCCTTAGGGAAGCATTGTCTCTTTGCAGCAGAAACTAAGTGAGAGAAAAAGAACAAACCCACCAACTCAGCATTCTGTGCACTAAGCTTCGTCATCCTATTATCAGATTGTGACTTAGCCGTAGAGCAAGGTGCTGTCAGTCGCCTCTTCTTGCTTTTGCCCCCCCCCCCTTCTTTTTCTGTCTTTTTTCATTCCCTTCATTCATCACTCCAGCATCGTTATCGATTCGCCTGCTCTTTCATTTTGTTCTGACAGCGAGTCAGACAGGCAGACGGAACCTGAGCCAAAAAGGGCAGATGTGTGCAAAGTGCATGTGTTTGCTTTTGATAAAGCCAAATGGTAACACGAGCGTCCATGTATTTATCTGTGCATGTGAGCGCACCCTACCCCTGTTTGTGCAAGCAGGTGGGGATGTGTTTGACCTTTTGTTTTCCATGTAGAGGCCCTAAGCTGCTTTGCTCATGTATCTTGTTCTGCAAAGCAAATGACTTAGTTGCCAATAGATTGCAGTCGCCCAGGGTCTGCGTTCCAGGCGGCAAGGAGCGTGTTGCATAATGAGGAATACAAACACACACATGTTCACACACTATCTCTAAAAAAGCCAAATTATGTGTTTCCTGCCTTTTTTGCCCACAACTGGAAGGAATAATAGTTTGGAGTGCTCACAGAGCCACAACATGTTATGTAAATGAAGTCTGATAAGTGATTCATTGTCCTCATTGTTAATGGTTGCTGATGTAGTGCAGGGCTCCAGCAGGTGAGTGTTTTGTGGAGTGCATGCTAATGCATGTGTGTGCACACTTAAGTATAATATACATATTTTTTTGTAAAAAGCTGGTAAAATAAATGAAAAGTCGGATCCGCAGGTTTAATGATGCTCTCATGAAAATGGTATAAGACGGAGAATGGTATTTGTTGTCTTTTTAGATATATTTGGGCACGCAAACACTAGATCCTCTTTGAAGCTGTGCCTACAGATACACCACAAGGAAAACGAGCTTTTAAAATCATTTATTCACCAACAATATCAATAGATGTAATATTCTTCTGTGGAAAAACTAAGCAGACTCCCGGCTTTTGAAGATAAAATTTCCCCCTTTAGCAGAAATAACTTCTTTTGCAAAACTTTCCACCAGTCTCGAACATCAGCTGAAATATTTCACAATTCTTCCTCCTTCAGCTGCAAGATGTTTGAGGGTTTTCTTGCATGTACCTTGATGAAGCCATTCAATAATCCTCCATTTCTTCTTTTTTTGGGCCATTCCTTGGTGGAATCTAGGCTTATAATCTTTATCCAGCTGAAATGTCCACTGCCAATTCAACTTCAATACGCAGACCGATGGTTTTACGTTATCTTTATGCACTCTTTGATGTGATGCAGAATTCACAGTTGAATTAATGATTGCATTTCCAGCACCGTGCTTCACAGCTGGTTTGAAGTTCTTCTCTTGAAAAGATGTCTTTAGTCTGCACCAAGCATGTCTTTACTGGTACTTTGGCCAAACAACTCTGTCTTTGATTCATCTGTCCAGAGCGCATAATTCTAAAAGGTCTGCCCCTATGTTCATTGGCAAACTGTAAGTTTTGATGTAATATTCTGTTTGGATAGCAGAGGATTTTTTTTCCTTTCACACCTCCCTCACAAGTCAAATATGTGCAATCTCTTACTGACTGTCGACAGCACTTTGACACTACCAGTTGAAGAGTTACCTGCAGATACTGTAATGAAATGTGTGGGGTACTTGGAGACTCTTTTTGCATAAGACGTTCTGCTCTTGGACTAAATTTACTGGGGCAGCCAGTCCTGGACAAATTGCCAGTCACTTGAAATCTAGAGAACATTATTTTCCTTCCAGTGGAATGATTTAGTTGAATAGTTTCCCTTAAATCCCTTGCCAGATTAGAGAAACCTTTTTTTTTTTGAAGGTCTTAGAGAGCTCTTTAGATCTTGGCATGATGACACCAACAGCAGAGCCGAGATGTCTGAGGTTTAAATAAGACATTCCATGAAAAGTTTGTAATCACTGGCACCTAATCTGGAAACACTGATTCTAATTGTATTGATTTAAAGCTGTGATGAATGTAAAGTGTGTAATTCTGTTTTTACACACATTTAAATGATGAAAATGACAACAGAATGTCGATTTTATGTGCCACGTGTGAGTATATCAACATTTTCCATAGGAGCTGTTTGAAAGAGTGCTTGCTTGTGCAAGCAAATATATATTTTTTAAAAAGACAATATTTTCTATTGGATGTCCTTATTATCTCACATGACTGTATATATCTTGAATTGCCCCCTGGGGACAAATAAAGTTTTTTGAATTAGAATTTGAATAACCTGCTGTTTTTCCACCCCGACTCCACTGACAGCCTTAAGAACTTTAGCTCCAGCTTCTCCGGATCTGGACGTTACTTCTGAACAAGCCATGTGCACAATCTCCTAATCAAAAGTCATGCCTGTATGTTGCACTGATAATGCTGCAATCCATGTTTTCTGTCTATCTTTATTGGATGCGTTTTTCTTATCTGTGCCAGAATCAGGAAATGTGGCGTGATTTGTGAGCCTTTTTCATTATTCAGAACACACAGGCCTATCTAATGGGTGATTTCTATTTGTCGTATGAAGGCTTGAATGATTTCTCTTATTTGATGTTGTTCATACAAAGTGAAACATATCCAACTCAGTTCATATTGCTATAAATATGTATCCATGTTGTGTTTATGGTCTCAGTAAATCTTCATGAAACTGAACCTATCAGTAAGATGGATCGTAATGCACAGTCATAAATCAAGCCCAACAACATGCGACATACAGAGGAGTCATTCGAGGATGTAGCCCAAAGCAAGAATTGCCCGACCAAAAATAAGGCTATCATTTATTCATAATTTTAATACAGAGCCAGCATCGTAAGTGTAGCTTTGAATACAAATCAGGTTCCATTATTGCAGTTGGGAATTTATAGCTATGCAATCATAATCTGAGTATGAGAATGTCAGCCTGAATGTTTAAAAAAAAATAAATCACACTTAGCAAACAAATATTCATATATACGGAATGAGTGTTGAATATTTTATTCAAAAGCCAGCAATATGATTTTGCGCTATAACAGCTTCCATTTTTCTGATCAGGATGTCTAAACCTTTGAAATAATGTTTTTATATAGTTTCAATCACTAGCGTTTATGGCTTTAGAGTCCTAATAAAACTCAATTGGGTTTTACAGGTCTGTATGTTTGGATTTTGCCATTTTACAAATAACGGAATGGAAAGTTATAGATTAAAGCATAGACCGACTATCAAATATAACTTCTATAGCTTTTGTTCTTCTAGGAAGGATTTCCACCAGATGTTTTGAGCCTAAGTCTTCAGATTTCCCTCACCTGGAATTAAGGAGTTGAAACCAAGAAAAACAACCCAAAACCATAACTGAACTGTACACCGATCAGCCACAGCATTATGACCACGGACAGGTGAAGTGAATAACATTGATCATATTGGTACTATGTGGTGTTCTGCTGGACAACCTTGGATTTTGGCATCCGTGTTGATGAGACTTAGACACCCAAATAAACATTATCCCAGAACAAGCACACTCCCTCATGTAAATGGAAATCCCAAATGTCACTGGCCTACCCCTGCAGGAAAATGCACCCCACCACATGGCAAAAACATCAAACAACCAGGAACATCTTGAGGAACATGACAATCGGCCAAGATGTTGATTTGACATCCAAACGTCCTAGACCCCATTCTGATCAAGCATCAACAGGATGCAGTGGAACAAGTTTGATTGACAAAGACCCCACTGCACAAGCCAGAGTACCCAAAGGATCCACTGCCAACGTCCTGGTGCCAGACCCCATGGAACACCCTGAGAGGTCCTCTTGTCCATGCCCAATGGTTCAGAGCATTTTTGACGACATAAAGGGGACCAACACAATATTAGGCAGGTGGTCATAATGTTATGCCTGATCGGTGTATGTCCACTTCATTTTACCTAATTAGTGAGGACTGCACATGAAGATAAAACCTTACAGAAAATTGCCCAATGAGCCAGATGACTCCTGTGTTATTATGAGATTTTCATTAATATTTCCCTAAACGCTCAGTGAGTATTGTGTGTATTTGGAGTGTTTTTGTGTTGCCCGGCTTTTGTATTCGCTTGTGTATGGGAGGAGTAACTGTTGACAGATGGCCTGCTCTCCGTGAACAGAGAGGAGCTGCTCAATCGAGAGAGAGAAAGGCAGCGAGGGAAAGAGAGAGTTGGCACTGCTGTCCTGAGTTGCTCTGCCTCCGTTTGATAGAGAGGCGTATTTACTTGGTCGCAGTCTTCCTCCTGGAGCGCTCCATCATGCTCTCTAATCGATGTCCACTCTGCGTTTGTACTTCTTTGCTTACAAAGATTAGTGTCTCCTCGTCTCAGTTAGTCTCTGTCTCGTTGTTTTCAATCTTCCTTCCTCCTCATCCCCCAGTCAGACGGTGACAGGTGGCCATCAGCTCCCTCCATCCCTTCCTCCCCTCGCCTTGTGTTTTCTCCGTCAAACACAACTGAGTGCCAAGGCTCTCCCTGTGAATTTCCTGCTCTAGGGTCTGATCCGATGATTCTTGGCTGGCGTGTGTGAATTTTTCAGGCGTCTGAAACTCTCTGGAGGGCAGGAATTTACCTCCAGGGCTGTGGATGTAGGGCGAGGGCATCCAGACAATATGCCGTCCAAAGCTAGCGGGCAGATTGGGTTATCTGCTCGAAATAACATGTTTTTATATTGATTCAGTCACTAGCGTTTATGGCTTCAGAGTCCTAATACCACACTATTGGGTTTTGCAGGTCTGCAGGTTAAGGTTTTTGCCGTTTTATAAATAACACAGTAGAAAGTTATAGATTTAAGCTTAAACCAGCTGTCAAATAAAATTCCACTCAGTTTACAGAAAGAGAAAAAATCTCTAAGCTGAAAACTGTTACATAAATTTTATTTCCTGGTGCTGCTCTGTAAACAGTGGATAGGAATACAATGGATTTTATTTAAGGACTGCAGTCACAGTTTGTGCATCACTTAGAAAAGCCAACTGGATATTAAACGGTGCTTCTATGTAGGTCTTGTAATTTTATAATGTAGTTTCGAGAATGTGACTGTGACTGGCATTACGCTGTGGAGTCTGGTCTCTGGTTTCTGTCTTTAGGAGAAAAATAGTTTGTATTGATTGTGCTTGTCCAGCGTAAGATAAAATGTCTTTTGTTTTAACCTCTTCAGCACCACAGGCAGATTGAAAAATCTGTCATTACACACTCATGCAAATGTGGAGAAGCATTGCAAAATGAAGGAAATTAAGGGAGGATTAAAAAAAAAATGTATTCACTCTATTTTACACTTTGTTTTGGTCTTCACCAACTATCAAGCTAAATATGTGCTTCATTAGTGGTTAAGTGTTTCACCAAGTTCACTGGGTAGTTGCTACCATGTCTGTTTGCTGCTGGGTGCTGTTAGTGTACAGGTGACTTATAAGGGCTCTTTTGCAGAAAATTGCTACGTTGCTGAGCAGAAGGTTGATAAGAGCAGAATTTATTAATGAATTTATGATTCATAAAACCAAAATAATTAGCGACAATATGCTGCAGAAGTGAAAGAGGCTGCTTTTTTTGTGGGGTTGTCACTAGAAGTGACAGCTTTAAAGTACTGTCATCTTACTTGTTTTTTTAGGTTCTGAAAGTTTTCCAGCTAGTTACTAACTTTGTGTTTCTTCTTTTTAAAAAACAAAATTACAACCTGAAAGACAGACGTGGTGATTTTCTGTAGATTCTTTACCAGGAACGACAACTTTCACATCACTCATGCTGACATACCGACATATTTTTCAGTGCAGCTTTAATGAATTCCTAATCCTCATGGCCACAGGGTAAGACTTAAATCCAAAATTGCATTGCATTTTTACTCCGCAGTGAAACAACAACAGGGAATTCAATTCACTAAACCCTGAACCATATGGTATCTAATATCGCTCAACTAGTACAAGATGGACAAGATATTATTTCGGGGCTGCGACAAATAATTAGGTCAACAAGTGATCAGCTGGGAAGGATTGGGCCACGAGAGCTCCCTGGATACCAACTCCTCAGCTGGCTTCCAGATTTTTGGTTTGATGTTTACTCTTCATTAAGGATGAAGAGACACAAGCAAATGCCAAAGAGAAAGTACAGAATGAGAGACCTTGCCATGACCCATTTTACACCCATGAACCACCTTCAGTCCGATGTGCGGCTGACTGAATCAGGGAGCGGGAGAGGACAAAGATGGTCCCGGGCAGTTACAAGCTGCTGTTTCTGCTAGAGCCACTCGGGCTAATTGAGCCTCTGTGACAGGAAGCCCCGACGGGATGGTGATGGTCACTGTTAAGAGGGTCAGGAGATTCAAAGTGAAGTGTGACATGCGCACAGTAAAGTTGAGCAAGGCCTCCTCTGTATCCTCTCATGGGACAGTGATAAAATTTTACCTGCTTGGCGCTAGCGCAGATGGCTACGCACCAAAACACAAACTTGAAAAGGAGTTTACAAATACTGTTCAAGAACAAATTCTCAATTTGTTGATGGCATGTAGGAGATCTTGTGTAAGGTGTCGTAGCTACCTGACATTCAACACCTACTCAGCTGTCACCAGATCTCTCCTTTATGTGTGCAAGCTAATCAAGGAGCTGTTTTGTATAATGTATGCTTATGTATGTGTGTGTGTTTGCACTACACGAGTATTCGGATTTGTAAATTATTATCCGGATACCACCACAACAACCAAATATTCGAATATTCGGATCCAGTCCTATTGCAAAATATTGCATATAATTACCGTAACGCCGTCTTTTGCTTGTGTTTTCGTGAAGTTTTCTCATACTGTAGAGGACTTTGACCGTGATTTTTTTTTCTGTGGATTTCTCCGCCGCCTCCGCCATGCTGGTTTGTTTTTATTCTACAGTCAGCGTAGTCAGGTGGCATGTCTGTGTGTGTTCAACAGGAACGTACACAAGTGACGCAGGTGAAGTAAATGGCTCCGCGACATGGCTAGTGACGCATAACGCCCAACTAGATTGACAGGCTATCAAACAAAAAATGACCTGCTGCCTCACAGTCTGCCATTATTTTCTCTCTAGAGCCACTTCTGCTAAGGCTACATCCCTATATTTAGAGGTCTGGGGTTACAGTCGTAACTAGCCTTACCTCACTTTCGTCAGACCAGATGACCAATCAGAGAAGACTGGGCTTTTCAGTAGGGGACCTTTAAAGATAAAGTGTGAGAAGAGTGGTACAGCTATGTATAGTATTAGAAAAATGTTTTTGGACAATAAAGCATGTACATATATTCTCAATTTGTTTATGGCATGTAAGGGATCTTATGTAACGTGTCTTAGCTACCTGACATTCCACACCTCCTCAGCTGTAACTAGGTCTCTCCTTTATGCATTCGAGCTGATCAAGGAGTTGTTTGTATAATGTATGTGTATGTGTGTGTTTGCAACCCTCAGGACCTGTCCACTCTGCAGTGCGATGTGTGCATCCTGGTCTTCTCAGTGACTGACAGGCGAAGTTTCCACCGCACTGCCCAGCTCCGCCTCCTTCTCAGGGAGTCCCAGCCACAAACACCAATCATCCTGGTGGGCAACAAGAGTGACCTTGTGCGTTCCCGTGAAATCAGCTCAGAGGGTAGGTAGGAGGAGGAGGGACACCGGTCGGTAATGTAACCTGTCATTCATGCACACAGTGGCTTGCCAAACTGCTGAAGCTTTGAAATTGTCTCTACGCTGAAGCTGTGCGCATGGGGATGTACTGTAGTATGATAAATAACCAGTATTTCAAGCAGAGTGGTGTCTGTTTTTTTCAACACTGAAGTATAAACAGATATGCAAGTAATGGATTAAACACTGTGATTATCTGCAGCTTCTAAAATCAAGATAACCACAGTCTATATAAACCTCTGTTCACAATAGTACTTTAATTTTGTAGATTTTCCCCACCGAGTATAAGATCCTAGCTTAGTTTGCAGCCTTGTCCTGCTCTTTATGCAAAACCAAAGCCATAACATCACCAGTTTTTGTAACTCAATCCATTCTCTTGCCCTTTCAGACAATAGGTTGATTCAGGAATTTGTTAAAGTGACACCATTCTGTCATTCAGACATAGGTCAACTTTTATGTTAATGTTCCTCTGCTTTGGTCGGACATACCCACCACAGTGACAGATTGGACATTAAGTGATGTATAATGCCTTATAATGCACTAATAGACTTAATCGAAACTAGTAGCAAGTTTTTCAAGCTGTCCATGTGTGATTATGATAATAGAACGTCTACTATGACAACAGTTATATATCCCGGTAGCTGTGATGGAGCAAAGGACTCAACCTGAGAACAGCTGCCGTGTAACAAATGACTTTACTGCAGCTTATAAATTGACGCAGTGTGATGTGCTGTTAGATCCTGATCAATCCTGTCTCCATGTTGGGGATAATGACAACAACTCACACTCATGTGGATCCTGCTGCTGTTTGATGGTGTGGGTATTTAATAAACTCAGAGGAAAAACTCCTACAAACAGCTGGAAGCAACAAACTAAACTTCAGCTCCTGTTAATGTTTTTCTCAAAACCTGGGTTACATTAAGTATCAGTGAGTCTCATTAATCTGAAGTCGTCTCCTTTCATCGTGGTGAATTTTTTTTTTTTTTTGTCATTTTTGTGTC
>OMNN01052590.1:26665-52299 GCA_900302755.1 Chromis chromis
ATGTTCACTTACTCACTTTTGCCAGAGCTTTCAACCACATCACATGATCATTATTTGATCAGTTGTCTTGGAGATTGTTTTGGTAAAATATAAGAAAGTTAGGAAGATCCTGAGTTAAGATTATCATATCTAACCATACCGGATTACATGTCTTTCTCTCTCTCTTTGTTTCTTTCTTTGCAGATGACATAGGTTTATATATGCGTATGTAGCATCCGAGTTTGTGACCTCACAACTGATTAAACAGGTTTTTAACCAAGCATATTGATATAAATATATATTAATACAAAATGCAACGCACATTCACAATCAACATTTATTTTTATGCTATGCTTTGTCTCAGAAAAAGCTGTAATTATTCTCTTTCTTTCTTCTGCCAGCAGAAAATGTTCAAAAAATAAGAGCTAACGGTAATGGGCAATTAATATAAAAATGACAACCTCTCACTATTGAGGCTTTCAAGTACTTATCTCTGTAATTTGCTTTGCTTTTGTGCTGTGTTTTGCTCCCATTGAGAGCAGACAATTTGAGTTATCGGTATTTTATTATTACTGTGCTCTTGAAATCATTTCCCAGGACAAAAAAAGAAGTCTTTATGAAACCCTCACATCATTCATCAATGCTGCAACCTCTTCCTGCTGCAGTCACTTTGCAGTTATTTTAAGTTAACGTGGTATATTTTTGTTGTAGAGTGATAATGAATACCAGTAATAAGCTTTAAAAACCTTTTCAGCACACAGCTGCTCATGAGCTCACAGATACTGGAGTGGAGTACAAACTGAAGTACAGTTGGAAAACAAAAATGTCATTTGAGCTGACAGTGAAGCCGGTTTATTGGAGAATGATCCGTATATGACGGCTTTCCTTATCATCCAGGCTTGTTTGACCAGCGACCAACAGGCGCTTTTAGCTGAGATACTGAGCCTTGTCAACAAACCGCTCAGTCACCTGTCCTTATCCAGGAGAGTCACATTGAGATCGAAAACCATTTGAGCTGCAGCCAAGAGATTTCAGCTTATGCAATTCAGCTAATGGCAACACATTAACCCCGTCCTGCCACCACCGTCTCCCTCTGTGCTTTTAGAGCCACTTGTGACAGTGATAAATATGACAAATACACAACATATTACCCAGGGCCGTTCAGTCCAGTTAACATTCATTAGTTTTGCTAAAAAACTGGAATCTATCTGATTGTATTATTGAAATGCTGATGAAAATGATCTATGATACAGAATTCTTGGCAGAAAACTGGATTAAATATACATCTTGCAGCAAAAGCATAAGCATACAGCAGTGTAGGTAGTTTCTTGTTTTATTACTTAAATCTATCTTTAAAAAATCTGTATTTTATGAATAGACAATCTTAGATTCAAGATCCACTGGGGTCAGCCCTATGTTCCCACAACCCAGTGTTCCCACAGCCCTATGTTCCCACATGTCTCAAATTTCTAAGACCCCATTATGTAGGAACATAGGGCTGTGGGAAGATAAGCACGTTCCCGATCCACTTACTAGCCTTTTCCAGAGCTTTCAACTGTATCATACCAAGCAGGTTTCCACTACAGGAACTTGAGGCAGACGCAAAGTTGGGCGAATATTTAAAGAAAATGCCTTGTAATATGGACTCTTGGGGAGTAGGATCCAACAGCTTTGACCACGACGTTAACTTAGAGTGCACCAAAATGACAAATGGTTACTAGATGTAAATTCAGTTCTATGAAGAAACAGAACAATAGAGGGTTTGTTATGTTAACTTCTATAATGAAGTGTATGCTGAAGATGGCAATGTTTGAGAGGAGGAGACTGAAAACATCAATAGGGAAGAAAAATGGGCATTGCTGTCCTCTCCGAGTTTAACCAGTCACCATTTGTCTTCTCTGAGATTAACCGATCAGACCTGCACAGCAGTTTTTCAAGGCCGCTCAGAGGCACTTTTATCTTCTCCCAAAAGGGGCTCTAAATACAGTTCGACAGGTGGTGTTTGCACAAAAGTTGGTGCTGCCCTGGAGATGGATCTGTTGACATGCAACGTTAGTAACTAAACACGATTTCGTACTCTTTAAGGCCTATTCTAACACTTTTCTTAAATTTAGCAGTGGTTCTTTGACAAAAGAATCCTAACTCAAGGTCCACTTAATATTTTCTCCGGGGCGTTTAACAGTACAGCCTTCACCAGTGAATGGAGGTTGCTGAGAGGCCAATGCTATGACTAATGAACATACTCAAGAACATGTGATATAAAAGCTTCCAAGGTCAAGAATGAGCCTTCATGTTTATTCCTCATGAGAAAAAAATGAGTATTATGATAAATGTTTAGCTTGCAAGCCAATAAAAGCCTATTGTGTGGTGGTGACGTCTGTAATACATCACAGTTCTTTAAGGAAATGTCCCTCCTGTCTTTATGTCTGTTTCCTTTCAACTGTCAAAGCTTTCGAGCAAGATCTCATAACACAATAAACAGAGAGAAGAGTCACCTCCCTGCATAGTGAGATGCTGCGAACTGACTCAATTTGTCACAACGTGGTGTGAAAAGAGTGACAAACACTTAAGAGGCTAATGGAGTCTCCCAAACAGCAGCGAGCGAGCTCCCGATGCCGAGGTATTATCTTTTAGTGATAGACATCACACTGCAGCTGGGTCGTTTGCAAGCTGCTTTCGTGATCCGTAAATTTCAAACTGTTGCCTTTAATTGTCATCTGCATCTGCCACCGTGTGAAGCCTCAGTTATTTAAAATGAGCTCTGTGCAAACATGTTTCTAAAAAATGTCATCCTCTCTTTTTCTTTAGAGGCCCAATCCAGCGCCATGATGTTTGACTGCGTCTACCTGGAGCTCTCGGCCTCCTTAGACCACGGCACCAGCGAGCTGCTGGAGGCAGCAGTGAGGACTGCAAGGGGGGACTGCGTGGGTCCTGGGTGGACAGACGGAGACCCCGGATCGGGCCGCAGGGAGAGCCTGACGAGTCGGGCCAAGCGCTTCTTGGCTGGACTGGTACCGCGCTCATATGGCCGAGACCGGGAGCGGGATCGAGGCCGCTACAGGGAGATGAGCCGCCACAGGGGCAGCAAGATCCTCCGCCAGAAGTCCCGCTCCTGTCACGACCTCAGTGCACTGTGACCCACCTGCACACCCGTACAACACGAGGCAAAGAAACACACTCCATATTAACACAAACACACCAAATTGAAAGATATGGGGGAGGGGAAGGGGGGGAGGTGTAAAGAAGATGAATTGACGGAACACGATGGAGGAGACTCATTCCAGTTGGGAAAATTAGAGGGGTGGAATTGGAGAGAGATGCATCTGTGGCAGAGAAAGGTCACGGCAGGAGAAAAAGATGAATAGATAGCCCAGACATTGAATCTGTCAGGGAAACCAATTTTCACCGAAGGAGAAAAAGCAGAGTATAGCTGAGGAGGAGGTGAGCTTGATTTGCCGCTGTGGCTTGGGTGAATCAGCGAGCAGTCATTACCTGATGAGAGCAGGAGGGAAAAAATTAGTAGGAGTCTCATCAAGATGCTGATTTGATGCTTAATGTGGCTAAATGAGAAGGAGGTCGGGGTCACAAATAAACACACACCCAAGTAGCACGCACTGATAACGTAGAGAATGATAGCAATCTAACGTATACCTGTAATAGACCCTGTTTTATAGCATGCAGAGTAGACGATCTAAGACGTGACCCTGTAGGTTTTTACAGCTACATGATCCTGGATTTAATGTACCTCAGTGGCCGATAGCTAATGCACAATCTAGCTAGTGTGTCTAGCTTCTCAAAGGCAAGACTATTTATTTATGAAACCGCTCCTTTCTCTGCGCATCTTTGGCCATAGTTTACACACTGCATCCACCGTTTGTGTCCGATTTTTGATGATACCACTAATGGCATATGCTTATCTGTGACTTTTATACAAGGTTTAAACTTCAGCGTCCAAGCCATATTTACGCTGAAAGCACCTCAAGCGATCAGCACAAAGAACCCTTTACCGTAGGATGTGAAGATAAGGATTAAAAAGGTCAAAATGGCTATAAAGACGTTAGCAGGGATGACCACAATGAACTCAGTTGCAGCTGAGCCACTGAACAGTGGGATGATGCTCTTGAAGCGAAGGACAAACAAGAGAAAACCTAATCTACCTGTGGCTGTTTGATGTTTTCTATTCCCCCCCCTCTCTCTTTACCCACTGACATTAATATGTGTGTTTAGACTGGATTCTGTGGGGGCTGGCCACACAGGTGACCCAAAAAGAGAACGTTCTGGAAACGTTGTTCGGATATCTCGTCGAGCGTGCCGGCGTCACTGACACATCCTCACTTGTTTGTCACCGTCTACTGAGCACTCTTGTCTTTACCACTGAGAATAAATACGTTTTTGTTTGACATCCTTTATGAGTGTCTTGTCATTTCTTTGGTGACAGCATTATAAAACTGAGCGTCTCGTCGCAGCGGTTAACTGGGGTGAAGGATAGCGTGGCAGATGAGTCACAGGTCCTCTGGACAGACTGTGAGACGGCCTCTCAGGACACTCGTCCCATTAGGACCAAGCAGCAAAAATATGCAACGTCAACAGTCTGCGGCTGTAACAGAATCTCAGGTTGAAAATAGACTGTATCACGGGCACCTATGAA
Source organism: Chromis chromis (assembly GCA_900302755.1). NCBI lineage: Eukaryota > Metazoa > Chordata > Actinopteri > Pomacentridae > Chromis > Chromis chromis. The sequence goes on from OMNN01052590.1 coordinate 31,293, forward strand.
CCAAGACGAAGTAATCTGAGATGTCCTGACTTCAAGATGTATAGAACACCTGCGATTTTGGAGATGCGATAAATTACCTGCTTAATGATGAGAATGCAAAAATGATAATGTGTATTCAGCAGATTCTTTGTTTTAGTCTTCTATAGCAGCAGTTCCCAGCCTTTCACAGTACCTTACAGATTCACCCATGTCCCTGCGTTAATTGGACCTGATTTTAAACTGGATGTTATTTACAGAATATTGATGTTGTTAAAAATTTGCATGTGGATATTGTTACAACAATTTTGCATACACTCAAACTGCCAATATTTTGTCAGGTTTGCATTTATACTACTGTCAGGGAATCAGAAGCTAAACCGTTGATGCACATTTTTAGCTTTCTCTATATCCAATGTATTTATATTACACCATTTATCCATTACTGCTATGTATCTAATGTAACCATTTAGCTCTTATATTTAGCTAATCGTTTCAACAGCTTATTAGGTTCAATTCAGTTTCATACAATTGGCATCAATTTATAGCATAAGTCATCTCAGGACACTTCACACACACTGTTGTTTATCCATAGCTAATGATTTTAGCCATTTATCCTATGCTTTTACATAGCTAACTATTTCAATGGCTAACAATTTGAATTTTAACCACTTGGCCTTTGTTTTAGCTAGTACTCTTTACTTTCCACTAATTGTTTTGACTGTTTAGCTCAAATCATTTTAATTCATATAGTACTAATTCCAAATATAAGTTATAAGTTAGATGTTTTCCAATTGTTTTCAACCATGTCGATTACTTTTTAGCTGTTTAATAGTCACTTTCGGCCAACAATTTTAATTTGAACCATTTTGCTATTATTTTAGCTAGATATCCTTTTACTCTAAGTGAAATATTTTAAGAGTTTATCCATTGCTAACAATTTTAACCATGTATCCATTGCTTTTACCTGACAATTGTAACCATTTAGCCATTTTACTAGATGTCCTTTTCTAGCTATTTTCACTGCTTATTGGTGATGAGCTTTTAGTCAACTATTTCAACGCTTTCAGTAGTCACTTTTGGCTAGTGGTTAAAATTTTAAGCATTTAGCCAATATTTTAGCCAGATATCATTTAGCTAATTATTTTACCTGCTCACTAACAATTAGCCATTGGTTTTAACAAACAATTGTAAATTTAGCCATTACTTTCCATGCTTATCCAATAAGCTCTACAAATTATTTATTGCTTTTAGCCAACAATTTCAACCATGTCCATCAATTTTAGCGTACTATTTCAACACTTTCAGGACGCACTTTCAGCTAATGTTTTCAGTTTTAACGATTATAGCCATTTACCCATCAACCACTTATCCATTGCTTTTAGCTGACAAATGTTGCCATTTAGTCATAATTTAACTAGATATCCTTTCCCTTTCTAGGTAATTATTTTTCACTATTTCTAATTAATAATGAGCTCTACAAATTATCCATTGCTTTTTGTCAACTATTTTAAACATGTCCATTACTGTTAGCATAATATTTCGACGCTTTCAGTTGTAATTTTTGGCTAACAAATTCAATTTCATTCACTATTTAGCCAATATTTCAGCTAAATATCCTTTACTTTTACCTAATTATTTTCACTTATCTCAAGCCAACATATCCATAGCTAACATTTTCAACCATTTATCCATTAACCATTGATTCACTGCTTTTAGCGAATGAATGTAACCATTTAGTCATAATTTCAAACTAGATTTTTTTTTTCCTTTTCCAGCTAATTATTGTTCCAGCTAAATATTATTATTATCAATTTTTGATGAGCTCTCCAAATTATCCATTGCTTGTAGTTAACTATTTCAACCATGTCTATTACTATTAGCAGTTTGAGCACCCTCAATAGTTACTTTTGCCTCTTGACATAAATTAGAACTATTTAGCCAATATTTTAGCTAGATATCCTTTACTTGTTGCTACTTATCCTAAGTGTCAATCCATAGCTAATGTTTTTCAGCTATTCTCACATTTTCACACTCAATCGCAAAAGTCTATAGTTGTAATGCAGTGAGAATTTAATGTGTCAGAGGTACAATGCAATGTAATGTTTGATTGGAAGTCACCACTCTCTGGTAATCTAATCATGCAGACAGTTTTGGATTTATTTGGCCAGCTTTTGAAATCTCTAATTTCTGCTTTCAATCCAGTACAATGGTGGTGATTGGAATTTCAGTAGCAATCGCACCATTAACAAATAAATAAATAAACATTTCATTTCACAGAGTGATTGCAGGCAGCGGTACATGATGAGGGGATAACTGAGCTGAATAGACCTTTTTCAAAGCAGACATTCTGACTGGTCAGACAAGTGTATCTAAAATAGTTAATAATTGCGCTGCAGTGATTGCTGGAACTGAGGTGTAGCCTGTGCTTTTCTAGTATGACAAGTCAAAAGGTCTGCAAAACAAACCACGAGTGCTCTGATGCTGGCAAGGAACATTTATTCTAAGATAAATGTGGCATGCAGTGCACAAGAAGGACTTGGATGGAGCAGCAGAGCATGCTCATTGTGTCTCTTGTGTGTAAATAAATTAAAATCAACTGGGCTCTGCTTGAGACAAGTTTAGCCAATTTTAGAATCAAATTGTGGAGTGTAAATTAAAGTGGGAGAACATTTTACCTCATACCTGCAGTCTGGTCTAAAAACAAAAACACTGTTGTGATCTTTGGGTTTCCTCCAAAGAAAAATTAACCTAAAAATAACAACACATTGGCTGAAATAGCCTAATTCCAAAAATAAAGTGATCCACGTGGCTTATTTTGGGATCTAAGTTCATAAATCTGAATTAAAACTAAAAGTTAATCCTTATTAGCAGAATTGACATCATTATTTAGTCCACAATATGCTTGCACTGATCAGCCCAGCTGGTGATCTACCAGTTCGCCAGAAAAAACTTGACGAGTGCGACACCAATTAAAGCATTTTATTTCACCGGTTTCCAAAATACAATCTGGCACAAATAACTACGAAGACATCTCTGTCAGCTTCACCTCTTTCCTGCTCCACCCTACTTTTAGCAGGTGTAGAGAAGCGCCTCAGGCTAAAACGCAAGAGCACAGTGCCCTACAACCAATCACATCGCATCACATCAGACAGCTGCAGTTTCCAGGTTCTGACGCCGGTACAGTAACTATCTGGAGTGGATACATGGAAGGACTCTCGAGAGGAAGGCAAACTGGCAAAGAGACAGAGGGGTTGAGGAGAGAGAGAGAAACACAGAGAGAGACACGGGGTTGGAGAAATGCTTTGAGGAGTAATGGTTGCTTGGAGACTGTTGTCAAGGAGACGATGAGTCCTAGAGTCCTTTGGCATCTTAAATGTCCTATATTTATGTTGATTTTCAGAAAGAGGAGGTTTTTTTGTTTGGTTTTACTTTTCTTCCTCTCTCTCTCTCCCGATAGGTGAATAAGACATCGATTAGCACACAGAGAAAAGGTGACTCTTCAAACTGGAATTTACACACCGAGTCTGGCAGAATGGAAAATGACACAGAAATGATTTTATCACCCTTAAACAGGTCAGATAACTGTCAGATAATAGCACACGTTTTACAGCTACACAGAAGCCCACAGGAAAAAAAAAAGGACGAGGGAACTGAGGGCAACATGATAGAATTTGTTTCTGTGACACCCTATCAGTCTCAAATCGTGACAGATATCCTCCCTCTCTCTGTCTTTCTCTCGCTGACTCATTCTGTGGGCATTTACTGTGATTTTCTGGCAAAATAATACTTCTTGAGAGCAGGGAAGACAGAGGGAGCTTGAAAGACGAAAAGCCACCTACTGTGTGCCAGTGAAAGCCTGTCGAACTTACTCCTCAGTTTGCACCAAAGAAAGACTTTTCAGTAAGCGCTGTGCATAACTAATGAGACGCATATTTTTCCTGAGGTGTGGGTGGAGGCTGGTAAGCAAAGAGGTAATGTTGGTAGCTGGGGATGGAGCAGGGCATGTGGAGACTGCAGAGATGACCACACACTGGTGTGGCCAGACACTGAGTGGCAGTGGAAGGAAGCATCGCTGATTCCCTCAGGAATCCATGTGATTTGTTTTCAAGGAGCAATGGCTCATTGTAGCTAAAAGGTCATTGTTCCTCTGCTTTGTCTCATGAGTGCACAGAGCCGATTACACATGCACGGAGCTATAATAACCCAACAACAAAAGGGAGCGAGAATGAGACAGAGCATAGTCTGAATATCATGCTCGACGTGACGCACATGTAATTAAAACTGTTTTGGTCAAAGCCAGAAGACTACAGTGAACCGTGAGGCCGGCTGATTGTAGCAGCAGATTGAAGAAGAAGACACAAATCAACCTGATTACAGGCTGAATTCTTCACACAAGGCTCCCCACGTTTCCTGTAATGTGGATTAATAGCAGGTCAAAAGGTGATGGGAAAGCCATGTGTTGTGCAAAATATGGAAAGACTATAACAAGATGCCATCATAAGATTAGTATTGATGTTGTGCTATGCAATGCATCGAGTAAAATAAATGTCTCGCAAAAGCAGAACTGGAACAAGCAGACACCTGAAATTACCTTTTTTCAAAGCAATATTTCAATATTTTTGCAAAGAGTGGTTATGTTTCTTTTTTTAAATTTTACTTTTTAATACACAGTGATGATGATTGCATCCTTTCAGTATTATTTTGTGGTGTTGCATTGCTGAGAGAGAGACTTCTGCCTTGCAGTCTCTGTGTTCAAGTTCATTTATTCATGCAGAGTAATGATTGCTGAGGGTCTGCAGCATAATCATCAGTATTGGGAGTAATGCATTTCTGTAATTTCACTGCATTTTTTCTCGTGTGCCTATTAATGGACAGCTGTAGATAATAGCAGACAAACAGGTGTTGGCTGATTGGTTTACCCTCTTTCTCCACCCTCTGTCACTCTCTCCATGGCTTCTGTGCAGATTTCCTTAGGGCTGGAAGTCCACTGCTGCCAGGTTCCCTCATACCTCTACCTGTGCACCTCTGGGTGCCCAACTCTCCTCTGGAGGGAACACCAGGGGTTCAGTGTCAAATTGGACAGGTGTCTTGTCCCACGCTGTCTGCTTTTATCAGTGAATTTAAAAGTAAAGCAAACATTTCTTTCCCTTGTAACTATTTACTTTCATATGCCGTAAGTGATAAAGGAATTAATCTATGTTTGAGAGAATTAATTACTAGTTTTCAGCAACATGCCAACTGGTGATATTACAATAGTAAAATACAGTAAAATACTGGTGAAAACAGCTGCCAGTATTTACTGTAATTTTGCAGGAAAATGTGTTACAGTTACAGTTTCCCAGACATGGATGAAGACTAGAAAAATTAGTGCTCTATAGCCCCTTTCTGGTTGGTAATTAAACCAGTACAAAGTCACAGGGCGGCTGTGGCTCAGTTGGTAGAGCGGGTTGTCCACTGATCACAAGGTTGGCGGTTCGATCCCCAGTCCCCCCCACATGCCGAAGTGTCCTTGGGCAAGACACTGAACCCGAAGTTGTTCCCAGTGGCAGATTAGCGCCTTGCATGGCAGCTCTGTTGCCATTGGTGTATGAATGGGTGAATGCAAAACACATTGTAAAGCGCCTTGGGTACTTGGGTAAGGTACAAAAAGGCGCTATATAAGTGCAGACCATTTACCATCTCTGTGTATCAACATTTTTCATTGAAAATAATACCGTCCTGCCTTAAAATGGCAAAAACAACTCCATACTGACATGCTAACAAGGTAAAAATTTTCACCAGACTGCGTCTTTAAAACACTATGAAAAACATCAATATACACATGAAACAACCCTTTTTGCTTTTGGAAGTACAGCTGTTTGATCCAAATGAATAATGTGTGTCTAAACGCACACAAACTTCAAAATGTGCTCAGGATTCAAACGAAATGCAACAGTACACACAGGGCAACGCACACTGAATCCATGAAAAAGGCCCTTTTGATCTTTATATGAGCATGAACATACTGTGCAAACTTCAAGGCAATCTGGCCTTTGGATTATGAAAAATATGTGCTCAGTTAGCAATTTGGCTTTCTGTTCTGCAAGAGGAAAGATCAGAGGGGTCATCGAAAAACAAGACTTCTTTTGGAGACTGAAGCATCTGACGCAGCTTTTTAAAGTCTTCAAGCACCACAAATGAAACTTAATGTTTTTTTTATGCGTTTTGAAGACTTGTGTGTGTCACTGTCCATTTATTCTCAGCTCCACTTCAACATACTGATGTGCTGACCTGGTCTCTCGTCTAGAGAAGCCGGCCTGATATTTCCTCTGGTGTGGTGGTATTGATGAAGGGACAGGGGGTAGAACAGTGTGCGCTTGCATGGGACCGCTTGTGAGGCTGGGAAAGGTGCTCACTGATCTACGTGGATCCTATGATGTCTGGAGAGGGAAGATGAATGGTTAAAGCCTTTCCCACACTGAGAGCACCTGTATGGTTTTTCAACAGACAGGATGTGCTGTTTTGGGAAGGCATTGTTAGGGAATCCCTTCCGTTTTTTTGGTTGTACAAATTGAGGGTCTAGTCATAGTTTGGTGATGGATGGTTCTCATTGCTCAGTGAAAACAGAAAATAGAGAAACCTCAGTGGTTTCATTAAAAATGCAAAAACAATGAACACTTCATTTGCTTACATTATGTTAACTAATGCTTTTTTTGATGTCTGTATTTTGATGTTAATGTCCTGTACTACAAGATTTATTATGAATAAATAGCTTTATTTCAGTGCTGTAAGGAAACTAAGTACATTTGCTCAAGTACACTTTTGAGGTACTTTACTTGAATATTTCCATATTTTTCAACTCAATTATAATTTTCTGTACTTTAAGTATATTTTTATGTTACTACTTTTGTGCTTTACCTCAGTAAAAACTAGAATGCAGGACTTTTACTTGTAACAGACCACGTTTTACTTTAGTACAAGAACTGAGGACTTCTTCCACCACTGCTTCACTTCACAGGATAGATGAAAAGCACCAGAACTGGACCCCTGGAGGTATCCTCACAAGGAGGTCCACACATCTAGAAACCGTCAATAGAACAGACTGTCTCAGGGTGTGGTGCTCTCTGTTTTTGTTCCCCCACACTGAAGACAAGTGTTGTCTAGCATTGTGGCTTCTTCTCCACAGAGAGACACCTGCCAAATAAAAGCTTCCCTTCTTCAAATCAATTTATAATCAATAAACATGTCTCAGAGCCTCCAAGCCTGCGACAAAAGCAGCTCACTGCTGAGCCACAGAACGATTTTCTAAGAGCCTGAATTTGTTGTGTTTCCGTTCAGGAATTGCGCGGCAGCATCATTCACAGGAACAGAAGAATCGATTATAGCTTGAAAGACACTGATAATTTTCAGACCCCTTAGAGAGAGGTGGGAGTTTCTGAAAGATGAGCTTTTTTCACAAATTTCTTAAATCGACCAGAACTGCTTTTTACATATTTGACAGACGCCTACTTACTGTATTAGCTTTAATGTGATTATTATTCATTAATACCCAGAGGGAAAAAACACAGTGAAAATAAGATTAAAAAGTCTTTGGGTCAACATTTCAGTGACTTTTATGTTCAAACTATTGAGCTCTACTCAAAAAAAGCCTCAGCCTCTGAATAAATGTTCCTCCAGTGGCCCCTACAGGTCAAACGGCATTTTACAGCCAATAGTACAAATATCTTTAGAACTAAATAGTCTTTAGAAAAGCTTAAAATAAGCACACGATTGAGGAAGAATTTCTGATATTTTTTATTCACACTGAAAAAAAGCTCTAAAAGATCGCACAAATATGTACTTTTCATTCAAGAATGTCACTGAAAAGCTTCCTCTTCTTGGACTCTCCGGTCTGTATTTCCTGCCAGTGGGCTCTTCTGTGTGTAAAGTGAGAGAGGGCGAACTTGGCCCACACATGACGAGCAAACTGATCCGACCTCAGCTGGCTTTCACTTGGAACTGGAAAAGGAAGAGAGACAGGAATGGAGAGTCATGAATGGGGAAATGAGCAAGAGGAAATGGGTTTTGTACAAAAGAGAGTGAAAGCGCCTGTCAGTAGCCCTTTTCAGACATGGAAAATAAACATTTCCAGCTTCATCAGTCCGTTAAAGTGATGGCATTCTGTCACTCAGTCATAGATCACTTTTTTATGTTATTGTTCCTCACGGATTCATTCAAACAAACACACCAGTGACAAAGAGAGCCACTATATGCACGACATTTGTCATGAATGTGACAAATAATTTAACTGCCACTTTTAAATCTGTATGATCTGTCTTGACTCTGTGTGAAGTGTGACTTGCCAGTAGATCCTTTATCCATGTCAGGGATAATTTATAATTCTAAATAATTACTTAAATTTCTTCTTTTGTTGCTTTGGAGATGCTCGTATGGATCCCACTATTGTCTGATGCTGCAGGTTTTTAATGAGCTCAGAGGAAAGACTCCTACAAACAGCTGGAAGCAACAAACTCAACTTCACCTGTTCATGCTTTGTCAAAACCTATATTATATTTAGTATTAGTGTGTCTGATTAATCTGTTATAGTCTATCTTCATTGCAGTTACGTTTTTATGTTTATGGACATTTCAGTTTTTAACAGATGTGAAATTGCAGTGAATGAGAAAGATGTTTTGAGATTTTGGCCGCAAATTAGGTCTTTTGCTCTCTGTGATGTGTTGGGACCAGTATTGATCCTACGGAAATGTGGAAAAAGCCTTCACTTAATTGCATCACACAACTTGAAGTATGTCTAATGTATGAACTTGTGTGTGCTGATCTGTATGTGACGCCATGTAGTTCAGACTTGCATCGTATTGAATTGACAGTGATGCAGAAATGTTACCAGGTCCAGCCTAGTGAGAATGAGCAGGGTGCTCATTCAGTATTCTAGTATTCTAGTATTACCTAGTTCCTGTGCGATGCTTTGCCTCTGACTGACTGAAGCGCTGTTCCACACAGCTTCAAGTACCCGACTGCCTAACCGTGAACAGGCCATTTGGACGTACTGACCCTGGGAGGACAAACAATGTGATGAGAAAACAGAGTGATGATTAGTGTTTTATATTTGCATCTTTATGTACTAAATTAAATTAGGCTATCACATGTACCTCCAGTCTCTTGAGGATTTTGCCCCTGCCCTTGTCACTGGATGTGGTGATGAGGGCCTGGAGGACGTGGCTGCCTGCAGGGTCGGATGCCAGCGTGAGGAGGTCAGCGGGGGTCAGAGTACGCAGGCTGCTGAGGAGATGTGAGCGTTCCTTGAACTTAGCAAGCGCCTGAACCAGACGGGAGCCGTGGTAACAGATGGAGTTCAGTGGGACCTACAAACAAACAACAAGACCAGAAAATTGATCCAACATCAACTCAGAGGGTTTTTAGGGAGCTGCACTTCTAATTCAACTGAAATGTCAAGACGACAATTAAAATTCAGCCTCCAATCATTTTGCGAGACTTCCCCAGGCTGTTTACCTCTGTCTGTATGTTGCCCTCTGCTGTTTCAGAGTGGTAATACACCTCATAGGTGAGCAGGGACATGAAGAGAGGGAGGCAGGTGACGTGTCGGGAGCCAGGCTCAGCGCAGTGGAAAGCCTGGGAGGCAACGAATCAACAGGGCTTCCATTATCCACCAATCAAACATTAAGTAGTTGTTGTGCACCATCAATTCCAGACAAAAAGGAGGGGAGGAGGAGGTGTAGTATTGATTCAAGACATAACAACTCTTTGAAGCTTACACTAAGGAGGCACCGCATCATATCGTCCTGTTTCTCTTCACTTTCTGCGCAGCTTTCTGCCAGCTGGACGATCACACCCATGTGACCGGAGGCCAAGATGGCCTCCACGCCCTGGACCAGCTCGTCAAACAGCCTCAGGAACTGTGGAGAAAAGGAACCATGAAGGGAATTCCCAGCAGCTACAATATCATTCCTCCCATCTGCTCGAACACAAGGTGTGACCTACCAGCTTGTATTTGGCTGAGGCTGCGGTTAACCTCTGTATGGGGAAGTTGGCAATGGGATGGAGGGCGAGGTCGACCAGCTGACCCTTCAGGTGGTTCTTGTAGAGGTCACGAAGAAGAGGCTTGTGGGACAGCTGTATAATGGTCTCTATGAGGTGACTGGATGCCTGGTCCTTCAGAAAGACCAGAAGCGGACTGCAGGGAAAGCAAAAACAACAAAGCCTTCATGTAACAAACGAGTCAGTATACTCAAAAATCAGTTGCAGTGAATCACTTCCTCTTACCTAACTCCAGGAGCAGCGCTGCGACTCGTCAGATACTCCATGATGCGTTTGAGGAGCTGTTTGCAAAGTTTGGGTCGCTTTCTGTTGCACACAGTCAACATGGTCTGAAACACTGCGCTGGCGACGGCGTCTGTCACACTTACTAGAAGGAAAAGAGATGCTTTTTAGATTTCCATACAGTATGCAAAGAACTGGGACATACTACTCCATCAAATACTGTGTATTCTTATTCTGCCATTACACCAAGAGTACACCAACAACACTAGTTAGCAATGGGGTTCCTCTGCCACTGTGGTGAGTTTCTTTCTGAAAAAAGTTACTTTTACTGAAAATACTGCAACACAGAAAAGAGAGATGTCAGAACCATCTGAGTCTATACATGGACTGCTGCTCTAGCATGTAATAGGAATAATTGGAGTCTCACTCCAAAATCACATTGCTAATAGCCTGTTAATGACCTACAACATGGTGTGAATGATTGTGAAACTGCCTGGGGAAGGATCTCAGGACTGCATTATAAGTACCTGATAAGTGGTAACTAAGGCATCCTGAGAATAAATACCTGGGACTTCCCACTAGTCAGCTAAAACTAAGGAATCCTCTTGGATGAACGTGTAACATCTTCAAGAACCAAAACAAAGTGCAGTTGCCTTCTACAGAATCACCTGGGTTTTTTCGATATTTTTACTATCTTCTACAGTACAGAACAAAACTGAAGACATCAAAACTGTGAAATAACACAAATGGAATTATGTAGAAATGAAAAAGTTTTACTAAAACTAAAATTTGTTTGAAACTTTAGATTCTTCAAAGGAGATGCCTTTTGCCTTGATAACAACATTACACTCTTTGTATTCTGACAAGTAGCTTCATGCAGTCGTCCCATAGTCTTGAAGGAAACTCCACATATGCTGACATTTGTTGGCCAATCTATGTGGATTCATGAGATTTTTTCCATCGCAGCTCCACCTCCATGCTTCAAGGTGGGAACCACTCATGCAGATACCTCCTGTTCCCCCTCTTAGAGTCGCATAAAGACACAGCAGCTGGAACTAAAAAATCTCACTTTTGTACTCCCACACTAAAGTCCTCATTTCCACTGGTCTAATTTCCATTCTTTGTGTTTCTTGGGCCAAGCAGTTTTCTTCTTCTTGGTCTCCCTCTGCAGTGTTTCTTTGCAGCAGTTCAACCATGAATCCCTGATTCACACCATCTCCTCCAAACAGTTGATGTTGAGACGTGTCTGCTTAAACTCTGGGAAGCACTGATGTGATTTCTGAGGCTGCTGACTCTAATGAACTTCTCCTCTGCAGCAGAGGAAACTCTTGGTCTTCCTTTACAGGGTGGTCCTCATGAGAGCTGGTTTCATCATTGCGTTTGATTTGTTTTTGTGACTGAACTTGAACAAACTTTCAAAATTTTTGATATTCTCCAGATTGACTGACCTTCACGTCTTAAAGTAATGATGGACTGTCAGTTCTCTTTACTTAGCTGAGCAGTTCCTGCCATAATATGCATTAATAAGGAGGTCAGATAGGGCTCTTTGCTGCCAACATTAATGACTGTCTCAAACACATTTAGAAGGCCAGACATTTAATCAGTTAACTAGTTAAATATAAAGAAAAGCCCTTGGATGAGCAGGTGTGTCCAGAGTTTTAGCTGATACTGTGTGTCTTCTATATTTGGGTATTGATAATTAGACAGATATTTCAATTTAAACAGATTTTTTTCTAATAATTACCAGCCCAAAGCATAAAACTAAAGTTGCACTGTAGCCCCCATACTTAAAATGTATTTACTCTCTCATTTTAATTGAATTTATTCCACAATGCTTAGAAAACTTGATTTAATGGCTCCTTCTGTGCCAGATTCCGCCACTGCCCTGTCAGATTAATGGTCTGCTAAAGCCTATAGTTTAAATCTGGGTTGGCGTTGTTAATAAATGGATAGACTATGGACAAAATTATGTTTATTTCTGCCAGAGCACGCTCTGCTAAAAGCCACTTAGGTTTCTCTGCACCATCTGTACTTCCTGCGACTTAATTTATTGACTATTTCATTTTGTTTTGATATTAAAACTGCAAGGCGGATTTACAATTTAAATTACCAACGCCATCTAGAGAGCATTTTATTCACAGAAGCTGCCCGTGGGCACTTCCTCTGTGAAGTTCTCAGTTGCGTTTAAACAGGCTTAAAGGATTTCAAATTCCTGCAAAAATGCCAGAGCAGTCAGGAGAGCGCAAGAAGAGGAAGGCAGCACTCCTGACGTCTGACATGAATGAGAACTAAGGAGAAGATAGAATCGAAAATAAAGTGAAATCCTGAAATAATGGAACTAAAGCCCCTTTCAGACATACTCTCCTTTCCGTTAATCCGACAGCATTTGAATGTGTCCGCTTCACGTCTGAATAAGCACCTTGGTAACTTATCCACAATAGCCGCGATTGCAATCTGAATAGATAGGACCTAATAACATTTCCGTATCACTTTCTGCACAGCTAAAGTCTGAAGTTCATGCAGTCACATTGACAGATAGGCACGCACATAATATGTACTTTGAGTTCTGTGAAGCGATTTGAGGAAGGCTTTTAACACATCACAGCAGCAATTTTGGAGCCAAAACAGCAGAGAGAGAGAGCTAAAGAGACAGTTTGCTGCCAAAATCCCAAAACACATTTCTCACCCTACAATTTCACATCTATTACAAACTGAGATGTTCATAAAAATTTAACTGCCATGGCGACAGACACGAACCAGGACATCAGATTATCAGACTCACCAATACAAAATGTAATCAGGATTTTTGATAAATGTTAACTAGAGCAAAGTTGAAGTTTGTTGCTTCCAGTTGTTTGTAGGAGTCTTTACTCTGAGTTTATTAAATACCTGCAGCATCAGACAGCAGCAGGATCCATATAAAAGGGCTTAAAATAACTTTAAAAAAAATCTGTTTCTTGATAAGACAATATGCTTGCTTGCCCTTTATCTTTCATTTGTGACCACAGAGAGTAAAGTTTGTTCAAAATAATCAAAATGAAATGATTATTAACTGATAAATTGTTATTAAAAATGGAGTCAATACAAAATATATTAACTGATACTGCAGAAGACAAGAGACATGCATGTCAGAAATTGTATTATTGTATTGTAGATTTGCTGTAAAAAGTGAATGAGATGATTTAATGAGATGGAGTTACATGTGTGTTTACTGACCGCCCATAATGGTCACATGAAACAAGCGCACCTCCCTGTTGTCTAGCTGCTAACTGTGGCAGTAGTGTTGATGAACTCTGCAGCACCAAGTTGTAAAAAGTTGTCTGCCAGCTGTCTGGTTCAGCTAGCTACATGAGGCTAATGCTAATGCTAAACTAGGAATTTCAAACGCTAATGAGGCTGGGATCTGAGTGTCTGTCAGCACAGAGGAACTACAGCTGCTAACAATCACATGCTTCCGAAACATTCAAACTAAATAAAATACATGTAAGCGGTGGCAGTAAATACAGACAGAATTCCTGGACTAATGAAGTTGCTGTGACAGTATTTGTGGACATCTGCTCCAGCTGAGCAGCAGCTTCCAACATCTGGACCAACATTAACTACAGTAAACAGGTCAGTCCATCATGTAGATGAGCTATGAGGATTATTCTGATATCAAAATGTTGTAAAGAGATTAATAATGTTACAGATTAGTTACTGTGAAAGACTGAAACTCATTTACTGTGATAAATACTTTGGATTTTGTTGGCTGAAGATAATTTTTATTGTTTACTTCATAATTCAGGAACCTGCTGTTTATTTCATCTGTTCTTTAAATTCCTCATGTAACCGAGCCGATTGTGTGATTACACTAAATGGGAATCACACAATCGGCTCGGTTACATGAGGAAAAATGGTTTTATCCGCATATGGAAAAGTGTCCATGATATTTTATTCTTTTCAGCAATTAAATGGTTATCGATTGTTAACATGGTCAACTCTCTGTTGAGAAAAATGGTTTATTTGAATATCAAATCAAAATAATATAAAAGTGCGTTATACATGACAACAGCAATCAATTTAAGATAGAATATAAACAACAGCATATATGAACCCCATTGCTTTGCCTTTCTGCTAACACTGTCGATAAAAGCTCATCTACATTCAGAAAACTTAGAAATGGCAGGGGCAAGGATGAACTGCTCGGGTTTGATGAAAAGATGACTCACGATTTACGTTGTCCATCAAGGTCTCCGTAAGGTTTTTCAGCTCATACCAAAACGAGGTCGGAATCTCAAAGTCTGTCAGCTGAGGAGCAGCGTTGCGTTCCTTTGCACCTGGTTAAAAACAAGAATATCAAAAGAGAAAAGATGACATGAATACAGGCTTGAGGTGAACATGCCTCTAGGTACAGTAGGTTCTGACACAGCCGAACAGAACCAGCACTGACAAAACCAGCAGATCAAAGGCTTTATTTTCTTCCTATATTTCTTGGAGAGAAAGAAAATCAGACCATAGTGGAAAAATCTTGTATTTTCCAGGGTGAATAGTCACTCAGAAAGCTTTCTCTCTGCCTGTCTGGTCATTATCATTATCTACTGGCAATGTTGCTCATGGGGGTAATTAAGGTACTTTAAAATGGTTAGCAGTCAATTGAATCAATGTGCGTCAAAACTTGTAGTCTGAGTCATAACTGAGTCAATTCTTAGCACACAAACAATAAACAGCCCTTATTATGCTCATTTATGAGTTCATGACTTTATTTTTGTAGTCTACTAGTCCATGTTTACATGCTTTAATGTTCAAAAACATTATTTTCTATACATTTCTGTGCTGTACGTTGCTCCCTGCAGGCCCTCTTGAAAACATTTATTTTAAATTTAAAACAGATATTTCAGAGCAAACGCAGCTCTAGTGAGGAAATAATGGCAGACTGCGAGGAAGCGGCCAAACTAGCCGCTAGACAGGTGAAATGCAAATGTGTTACATGGTGATGTAAACTGAAGTAATAAAAGAAAAGGTGTTTCAGGTGGGTAAAGAGCAGAGTTTCTGTGGGAGAGAATAAACCCCCTTTGGCAAGGACTTTGAGTTCTGTAAGTTTGCAGAACCAGATGGTGCCAAGTGCTTCCTAGAAGAGAATTGTTTGATTCATTTGATTTCTCTCTATATGATAATGCAAGGTCTTGGCCTCAATGCCCTAAAGTGACTTATGTTGCAAATTGGCGCTACATAAATAAAACTGAATTGAATAAAAGCATTACGCCTCTCTGTCTGAAGATCTGCTGCTTCCTGCTGTTTTTCATTTTCTCTATAACCTCCACTTTGCTGTCAAAACCTGCACATTCAGTATTTCTATGTCACCATGCATCCCTGGCTGTTGTTCATGAAATATTACTTCAGTATGGTCAGTCTGTCTTTCAAAACTCCTACTGCGAAGTCCATCTCCTCCGCATGAACCTCTTGATCTCTAGAATTTTCAAAGACATTCAACTAAAAGTTGCTTTCACTGGCTCTACTCTACCACCACCAGTGCCCACATTTGATGCAATGTTCCTCTGGGTCAATGCTGGGGATCGACTGATATGTGTTTTCTGGGGCCGATGCAGATGTCGATTACTGGTACCCAATATTTGTGGCCGATATGCATTAAATGTAATGTTTTAACAGCATGTGATAGCATAGATTTCTTCATGAATAACGGTGACTATAACAGAGTATATAATTAGGACATATATTATTAGTATTAGGACGCTCTCCGCTGTTTATGTGGAATCGACTGTGATTAATCAGTTTGTCTCCTGCAGTTACGTCTGCTGTTCTTCTGTTTTCTTAATTTTTCACTGTTCTATCACTTTTATTGTCCACTAAGGTC
Source organism: Chromis chromis (assembly GCA_900302755.1). Lineage (NCBI taxonomy): Eukaryota > Metazoa > Chordata > Actinopteri > Pomacentridae > Chromis > Chromis chromis. The sequence goes on from OMNN01052590.1 coordinate 47,380, forward strand.
AATATCTTAAAGCATCATTAATTATTGTTTTCCAGACTCTGTTTCTGGGTCATTTGTGGCTGCCTGCTAACTTGGCTGCTAGCCGTTAGCCTTAGCAACTGTAAAAGTGGCTAATTTCCTGATTTGTGCCAACGACTTGCGTTTCTTGTTCGGTTTTTGCACTCTCTGCTTGAGAGACATTTCTGAGACCACAGAGTGACTCCAGACAGAGAAAGCAGGCTGTATCACACCTGAAGTAGCGCATTCAATTTATCGATAATCTGCAAATTAATATTACGATGGCGATAATTGGGAAAATGCCAAATATCGGCCACAATAATCGACCAGGCCGATAAGCAGTCTATCCCAAGTCTATGCTTAATAAAGCTGCTTCACATTGCTGGTATTTAATGGCCAAAAACTGCTCCTCTGTTGCTTCATGAGTAAGTAAATATTATTCAACACTTCTAATTGATTTCTCCTTATTGAACTGGCAATAAGACAAACAACAGTAATTATGCTGCACTAGAAAGCCCCTGTGTTTGTGGGTGTTTACCTGGGCGAGCCTCAGTTCGTGGTGGTCCCATGCAGCCTCCCAGCACGTGTAGAAGTGTTCGGACCACATGCGAGCCGTGAGCATGTCTGATGAACTCTGCGCAGTTGTCTCTCACCACCTGACTTAAAGACAACACCTGGGCCTCCAACATGCTCTCCTCTTCTTCTTCTTCTGTGGTGGCAGATGGATCTTTCTGTGACGACTCTAAAGAGTAACAAGAGTTAAATTTGAGCAGGGATTGTTTTGACTGTAAAGCAAACTAACACGTCATATATGTGAACTCACCCATCCACCTGGAAATCTGTCTGACTGCACTCTCCACCACATGGCCTCCACATCGGTCGCAGGAAACCGTCTGAAACTCTGAGCCCGATTCTCCACCCAGTTCAGCCAACACCTCGCCCACCTGGTCAAGGCTTGAAAGTGGAAGCAGCCGCTGCAGAGTGATGCTTCCTGTTTGGTCCATCGCCACCAGGGTTGCTTTACCCTTAACTTCCGTGAGCACATTCTCCACAAACATTTCTATGGAAGATATTGGGAGAGTATCAACAGAGATGATAGCAGCTGGAGTTCTAAATGGAACTTTAATGGAGTTGGACACATTGATGCTACATAAACTGTTTGTTACGTTTCAGGTAAATGATGCAATAAGTCTGCAATATGTGGAATAATGTCAAATCAGTTTGTGAGAACAAGAAGATAAGGGATGGTTGCATTCGGCTCAGCACTGTGATAGTGTACGCTTTGAATGTGGACGTTGTCAGTGGAAGCAAAAGTCACTAAATCGAAGGACCTAAATATGCTCAAGTTAAATAACAGATAATATGGCCAAACAATGGACTGAGCAACACAATATGCTGTGTAGGTTCAGGAAAATACAGGACTGGATATTGTTTGAAATAGATACTGGTAAACAATGTTTGCTTTTTAGATTATAACTGTTATTTGAAGGGCAAATGGTGACTATATTTTGACCATAAAACCACTTCTACAGCTTTTATCTCCTGGGAAGGTGCCTGGGTGAAAACGTCCAACAAAAACAATCACATTGCTGAAGCTGGAATAAGAAAATTAAATACAACTCCAGATTTAACTGATCAAAATAGTTTCGGATTTATTTTTCTGTCAATCCTCTGATTGATTCAGCTCTAAATTTTAATTCTAGATTGATATAAACAATCAACCAAACTAATTGGGAGCAGATTTCCAATTCTTTACCGGCCATATCATTTTCTTTTCCATATCATGCACAGATTTTTGTTCTAATACATATTATGATGTTCTTCTGCACATCCCCAACTGTTTTTTCAATTTCCAGTCCCATGTTTTACTCAGACCTCCAGAAAAAAATTCCACTCACCTCTTTCTTCATTATCTTCAAAGCCTTCGCTCAGTCTTTCTCCGACTCTGCGGAAATAGCCCACACTGAGGGCATCCAGGCGCTTCTTGCCTTCGTCTCCCTGACCCTTTTTTCCTTCCTCACCTCCCTTCCTCTTCCTCTCTCCTCCTCCTCTTCCTCCTCCATCTTCACCCGGGTGCTTCCTCTTCTTTCCTCCCGCTTTCTGCAGCTTCCTTTCCTCTGTTTTTGCCAGCATCTTTTGAAGCTTAAAACATGCGAGTTAGAGATCGGATGTGTTGCTCTATTTGATCCTTTGTCTGAAATAGGAAACAGATACAGAGACAACATTAAGTAGGATTTGAATTAAATCACTTTACAGCACATCTTTAGCAACAGTAAAAAACTATCAGGGAAACTAAAAATAAAGAAAATAATTGGTTCCAATTAGAGCAAACACTGCTTCTGTTATTAATACGTTTCAGTAAATATAAAAGGCTACAAGTATGTTATTGTCTAAGTATCTCAGTATTGATTACTGTGCTTTCGATCTGCACATCCCTCCCTAATAGTCGAGTTAAACATTAGAGGAGCTCAGATTGAAAATTGTATGTACATAAGGAATGTTTATCTGTTAGGTGAGATCGATGCATGCCGAATTTACCCCTGGCTGCTAATGATTCTGATTATGTCGTAAATCATGGTCTACAAGGTCAATATGGTCCCGATAAGCGATGACGAATTAAATCAGTCTATTTCTCACATGGAGTTCCGCTATAAAGACAGACAAGGCTGTAAGTTAAGGAGGCTAACTTGCCATTTTATCTGGATATTTGTCGACACAGATAGATGCTGTTTTGCACAGAACAGTTTAATGAGACTTTCAGCTTATTTCGCATTAGTTGTGAATTGATAAACACGGGATTTATCGAAAGCAACAGACTGTTTTACTCACGTGTGAAATTTGTGGAACTGACATAGGCGGTGTGTTGTTGACGCGTAGTGATGACGTAGAATTGGTGCGCGTCTGATGCGTTTTTCCCCCCATGTTGCTGTTTTAAAAGAAAAACTGAACTAAAAAATAAAGCTTTACATTTCTCTACATGACTAGCAGCCCGGGCATGTTCACACTTAGTTTCTTTTTGTCGTCCTGCTGTTTTGTACTGATTGGTTGTTGTAGCGGAAGGACACTAGGACCCAGGGACAGTAATGCCACTCAAGGTAAGAGTACCTCACCTCTTAAGAAGGGCAGGTATCACAGGTGTGTTAGCTTCATGATGGCTAAAGTGATCCCTCCTGTATGTATCCTTCTCTGGTTAGTTAAACATATTCTGTGTTTTAAATAATGTTGTTTTAATTGGTAGGGGAATGTAGACTAGGTATTTGAGAGGGTTTTAATGAAAGTAAACTGTGTTTTTACATGTGATTACAAGATATTATTTTGTTGCTGTGTATGCTTATTTGTATTGTAGTGTTTCCTTTACATGATTACCTTTACATTGTCTTATTTCTAGTGCTTGTCAGGTTAGCTGCACAGTTTAAGCTGTTTTTAGCGCTGCCGACTGGTGTTGCAGTAGTGAGCATTCAATTGTTTGATTTGTGGTGCTGTGATTTAAGGTTTGCTGTGGCATGTGTGGTATTTGGGGTGTTTTTCTGTTGGAAATAATGTTTATATTTTGTATGTAGTTTTGGTTATTCACTGCTGGTACTGTCTCAGTGCATTGGCCTGCTGATTGGTGCACCACTCCCCTGCAGCAAAGCCATTGAATTTTTAATTTAAGTGACCCTGATTATAGTCTGGAATGGCATTTTGACCCACTCTCACTGTTTGCTTCTTTATTTAGGTTCACCTATGTTTTTATATTGGGCAAATATGCTACATACCTCTGTGTTTATATTTGCCATATGCTTTGTTTTGGCTGTCCTGCTCATATGGTTTTATTCATGTCTTTATTATTATTATAACCTTTTTTTTTTCTTTTTTTTTTAATACTCGAGTTGCCTGTGATTCTTGTCATTTCCTTTATGCATTTATATGTGTTATTGCATTTTATTAACTTTACCTTCTATGCAGTGGCGACTGGTCATTAGGGGCAGGTGGGGCACAGCCCCACCTATTGGAGATTAAAAATAACTGTGCAAACAAATCAAGTTATCATTATTTGTCACATATTATATGTCATAAAATATTAGCTATGATAAGCATGTTCGTAATTTGCATTGGATTCTTTCTATTTTTTTTTTGTTTAAATACAATTTTAGTTCATTTTTATCTGTCCTCTTCTCCGTTTTGTTTCTGCAGTAGAACTGGCTGGGGCCAGCCCCTCCGGCACAGTGCAATGTGTATTGCACGGGGGAGAGTGCTAATACGCATGCGCAGAGTGTTACTATATGTAATCTAAATCAGATAAAAAATATGACAAGTGGGGCTGACAGCTCGTAGCCCCAAGTGAAACGTCATGCTTTCTGTTAGATTTGATTGGCTTAGTATTCAGAAGGGACCGGATGATTGGCTGTCTGTCTGTAACTGTATGATGAATTAGTCCGCAAGCGGGAGGATTTGAAAGCTAACGGAGTTGTGAAAATTAATAGAGTATATTTTTTTTATCAGAGCACAAGTTTGAAACCCTAAGTTTGCAGGAGAAGTTGGAGGTAAAGCGTAATGCAGCACACCAACCTATGGATATTAGACCGTCGTGAGACAGGTTAGTTTTACCCTACTGATGATGTGTTGTTAGTAGCTAATCCTGCTCAGTAAGAGAGGAACCGCAGGTTCAGACATTTGGTGTATGTGCTTGGCTGAGGAGCCAATGGTGCGAAGCTACCATCTGTGGGATTATGACTGAACGCCTCTAAGTCAGAATCCCGCCTAGACGTGATGATACCGTAGCGCCGCGGATCTTCGGTTGGTCCCGGATAGCCGGCCTCGGCCGGTGTGGAGAGCCGCTCGTGACAGGGCTGGGGCGCAGCCGGACGATGGTCGCCCCTCTCCTACCTCGCATCGCATGTTTGTGGAGAACCTGGTGCTAAATCACTTGCAGACGACCTG
>OMNN01052596.1:0-14245 GCA_900302755.1 Chromis chromis
ACTATGTGTTATTTACAGAGAGATATAAACACGAGGTATCTGGACATACAATTGCAAGAAAAAGTATGTGAACCCTTTGGAATTTCATGGTTTTCTGCATTAATTTGTCATAAAATGGGATCTGATCTTCTCCAAAAAGAGCTTTCAGAGGATCTACGATCAAGAATTGTTGATTTACATAAAGCTGGAAAGGGTAACAAAGTGATTTCAAAGACTTTAGAAATTCACCAGTCTACAGTTAGGCAAACAATCTACAAATGGAGACACTTTGGGACTGTGGCTACTCTACCAAGAAGTGGGCAACCAGTCAAAATGACCCCAAGAGCACAATGAAGACTCATCAGTGAGGTAAAGAAACAACCCTGAGTGGCAGCCAAAGATTTGAAGGTGTCATTGCAACTGGCTAACATCTGTGTTCATGAGTCTACATACGTAAAACATTGAAGAAGCAGGGTGTCTATGGCAGGACACCATGAAATTCCAAAGGGTTCACATACTTTTTCCTGCAATTGTATGTATATACAGCATTGCTCAGCTTGTGTGTGTGTTTTGTCTTTAGGATGAACCAGTTTTTACCTCCAAGTCTGAGTCTAAAGTGCACTGGTTTTTTGTGTTTGGAGAAAATCCTTCACACATTTGTAATCACATTCCATTCATAAAAAAATAAAAATCCAACAAATGAAATTCAAAAGAATTTATACAGTTTTGAATTTTGGCATTTGGCTGCAGGAGAGAGAGGTCTGAAAAAACATATGTGCAATTACCACATTACCACATAGTTCTCCTTTTATTCAAGATCTCTTCTGTATGTGATGTTACAGGATGAGGAAAAGACTGTGGAGATGGGTGGTGGACACGGCCTTATTAAACCTCCAGATCAACTGAAGCTCACCGAGGCTGTAAGAGAAGGATAATGGTTTTCATTTCTCATAAGAGGAAATTGTTTTAGACTTTACTGTTGTTCTGCTTCGTTTTATGGCCTTAATAAAATTGTTAGTAATCATTTAATTTCCTTGTCCTTGCAATCAACACCTCAGCCAAATTACTCAGGCATTCATGTGCCGTTAATCTCTGCTTTGTCTGTATTGATATGACCAGGAGCTGAAGGAGAAAATCACAAGGGTCCTGACTACACACAACCCACATGCCCCTGATAATATTGTCCGCTGGAGCTTCAAGGTAAAGATAGTACATCCAACCAGGTCTATAAATTCACATCACTGAGTTGTGATTTAAGTAGCAAAATCAGTGAAATTGCGGTTCTGCAGATTGTTAATTGAAAAATACAGACATTCTTGCTTTAGTGTCAGACTCTCATATTCACTCAACCTGTTGTGTTGTGTGCTTTTTAAAATTTTAAATATTTGTTTGACACCAGCTAAGAATGCAAGTAAAGTACATTTTCTTCTCACTTGACCACAACCAAAACAAACCTACATATCTTCTGCTTAATATTTTCCCATTTTTGCTTCTTGTTTTTCACAGGATCGTTGTTTCAAGCCTTATGTCGTGGATCACATGATTCATATCTTTGAATTAGATGGCAACCTCGTCTATAAAAACTCTGATGAGGGTCGTAGACTAATGCTCAAGCAGGGTCTCCATGAAGGTAGCGACTGAAACATGCTACAATACTGTTCTCTGTACATAGAGCACATAAATAGTTTGTTATATATACAAGACCAAGAACTTCTTATCATCTACAACTCCAGACGGTGTCCTAGAATGTGTTTTTGAGCCATGTACTGTATTGTCAGGTTTTCCTCTGTGGTGTAATGCACACTTGGTGCCACAAGATGTCACTTTTAACTTATTCAATAAAATTCAAGAAATGTCCATAGTTTGCATGTAAAAATGATGTGTTCGTTTTCTGTGCAGTAAAATTAGAATGACATTTTTCTGATGTTTTCCAGAGGATGCAACCGTTGACACTGAAGCAGAATCTGATAAGGAGAAAACAGAAACCTCGGTAAAATTTATTTTATTGAACTAAAATCATTTGGGCAATATTTTGTATTCTGTTTAAAACAACGTATGACAGGCCTGATCAGTATTTACTCAAAAGGTTAATAGGCCAACAGTTTGACTTGAGCTACAAATGTCTCTTTTTTTCCACAGGCCACACCTGTAGAGGATGGAGGGGAGGTGGAGGAAGCTGGAGAGGAGGACAGACCAGACAGCGCTGCCTCCAAAACTGACAAGAAAGAACCGAAAATCACTAATATATTCAACTCCTGTGACAGGGCCACCCAGACTCTCGATAATCCACCGAGGGTAGGCAGGAGGAGAAGGATCATAGACACTGTTCTGCATAATTGTTCAGATATCTTCATGAAAAACACAATATTGATAGGTATATAATAAAATATTCATAGCCTCAAAACTGAGTGAAGGTATTTTTATTTTCCTGCAGGAGATAAGCTCCCAGACTGAACCTCCTCCACGTAGCAGCTTCTCTGCCTCTGCTAATCAGGTACTGGATCCCCTGACTTGTTTTAAAGATATGTTTAGACAAGGTTTGCTGTCTCACTTTTGTGCATGTGTGAATATTTGTGCTCACATTGAATGATGATTAACTCTGTTTCTGTTGGCAGTGGGAGATCTATGACGCGTATGTGGAAGAGCTGCAGAAACAAGAAAAAAATAAAGAGAAGCAGAAAGCAGCACCTTCAGAAAAAGATGACAAAAGTCAGAAGAAGATGATGCTGATGGAGACTCAGGTAAATTGATATCTGACTAATTTTCCTGCCTAAACTCAACATGTTAATAATATTTGCATTTTAGTACATTTACATGTAATATTAGTGTTATTGTCATGCATGACATATTTCCATTTCCATACCAATGCATTGTTAATAGCTGTCAAATCATAATGTTATCTTTCCAGTGCTAATAAAATGACTACCCCAGTACTTATGACAGTGCTCTGCCTTCGTTCTCATGTTCTTATGTTAGTCCATAATAATTAAATTATGGACTAACATAATTTAAATTCAAATTTTATCAAAACTATAGCAGTGTTTATTGTATGTTTTTCTGTTTAATATTTTGAAGGATGTTGACCTCCATAAAGTGAGGAAGGCAGCCAAGGTCTTGGAACGAATGGTCAATCAGAATGTCTTTGATGAGATAGCACAAGGTATGTTCTAACATGTGACACAATAACAAACTATAATCCTGTTTGATAATCAAGTAAACACATCCTCTTTTCTTTTCTTTTCATCTAACTGCATTCCTTAATCCCCCTTTAGATTTTGCATACTATGAGGATGCCGCTGATGAGTTCAGGTTTCCGAAGGGCACCCTTCTCCCCTTGTGGAAGTTCAAATATGACCAAGCCAAAAAACTGTCTATCACTGCCCTCTGCTGGTAGGTTGGCTCATGAACACTGCTGTTTTCTCAGATTGGTGTTTGTATTTCAGTGATTTTATACTCACTCTTCCCTCACAAAAAAATAGAGGATGACTAATTGAGTCACATCTCCTTAACAGGAATAACAAATATCCCGATCTGTTTGGTGTGGGGATGGGATCATGTAAGTAAAAAGAATATCGAGCATAGACAATTTAAATTTGATCTAATCTAGTCACATTTGTATTTACCACTTTTTATAATGAATGTATGTTTTTTTTAACCTAATTTTTAATGAATTTATCTTTGCCAATCTGCTGTCTTGTGTCCTTCTTATGGCCAGATGACTTCTGTAAACAGGGAAACGGCATGCTTCTCTTCTACACATACAAGAACTGCTCCTTTCCAGAGTACATCTACCCCACCAATTCTGGTGTCCTGTGCCTCGACATCCACGAGCAGCGCACCTACCTGGTGGCAGTTGGCTTCTATGACGGCTGTGTGGCTGTCTACAACTTGAAGACGGAGGGAAAGGAGCCTATTTACAAGAGTACAGCTAAGACTGGCAAGCACACAGCCCCTGTCTGGCAGGTTAGACTAGGGGACCTGGCCGAGATTGATAGGGTGATGGGATATTGCAGTGTGTGAGTGTGTGTGTTGCTCAGTCTAATTTCAGCCACTCCACCTTTACTTACCTTGCTCCTAATTTTGCGTTCACATTAAAATTAGTTTTAAACATTTAGTTGGAAGTGGAGATAGATTAATAAACCGTCTGACATCAAGCATGCAGTGATGCTGAATTATAATGCTACACTTAAATTATTCCAGTGAATTTTCCAGTGGATTTATTCAGATTTACATTTTTATGTTCAGGTGCGCTGGCAGAATGATGACATGGACAGCAACCACAATTTCTATTCTGTGTCATCTGATGGCCGAGTTGTGTCCTGGACGCTAGTCAAGGTTAGTCAAGGATATGTATTTTATTTGCATGTATTATGTCTTTAACTTGCACAACAATATGTGGATAATTAGATTTTTTTGTGAGCTGTTGATGATCATGTCTGCCTTTGTATTTGCATGATTGCAGAATGAGCTGGTTTTTACTGATATTATCAGACTGCCATTGATTGGTGCAGAACCTGAGGAACCAGAGCTTGCACAGATACCCCTCATTGGTAAGGTTTTACTCACTTAGAATGCTATCATATGGATATATAAAAGGATGTACTCATAATATTCCTTTATTAATATTATTTATACGAAGTTCTTCACTTTGAGAATGATCCAATATCAATTTATCGGTCCAGTATATGAAACTGGTGTTTGTAATAGTGTGTGTCTAATTTAAGTGCTTTATACCTTTTGTACACAGCTTGTGGTACATCGATGGACTTCCATAAACAGATTGACTATCTGTTCCTAGTTGGCACTCAGGAGGGGAAAATATACAAGGTATGTATGAAGGATTTCACTTTTTAAATAACATTTAGTATGTTGTTGACATGACCCATTTAGGCAGTTTGATGTCCAGTAAAGAAAGAAAGTGATAACATAAAGGCTTTAGTCGCAGCTCAGATTATATGATGTGACCAAACCTATAATACACAGTACATTATAGGACAGTCATCTGTAGAAATGCATTACAGTAAACATGCAGCAGAAGCATAACTGTATAAAATGACAATATAGTTTTAAAAAATGTAAAAATTGATAAGCCACTGTAATATTCTCTTCATTACAATAGTTTAAATGTTGGTTTTCATCAAGTATGAATATTCATCTTAGACTGGTTTTTGAACATAGCGACAGTAGTGATTATTAGAAAATGGGGAGTTTTTATATTTTCATACTGTCGTTGCAAATCAGATCACCTCCAGTGGTGGAGTTGAGGGACTTAACTTTATCATTATTCATTTTAAATGTCATTATAGCTAATCACACAGGGCAGTTCCTTTTATGACCCTGATTCTTGGTTCATTTTACAATGTCCTGATCACATAGTAAATCTGCATCATTTTTCCCTCCTTTCTTTTCCTCTCTCGGTGGGTCTCCCACTCAAATTACACACAAAAATCTAGATCTGCTGTGTATGCGTTAAGACAGGGGTGCCCAATTCTGGTCCTCGAGGGCCAATCCTGCATGTTTTAGATGTTTCCCTCTTCCAACACACCTGATTCAAATGATCAGGATTGTTATCAGGCTTCTGTAGAAGCTTCTGCATGCAGGATAGTGGCCCTCGAGGACCAGGACTGGGCACCCCTGCGTTAAGACAAAGTCAACTGTCAGTCAGCTCAAACTTACTTTACTATATAGACATTCACAACTCAAGGTCAGACATAGAAAAGAGTTGGGATCATTAGTGGCACATAGTCCCAGTGGACAGTGCAAAGGTAGTGTAAACATCCATCCATCCATTTCTATACCTACATTATCCTCTGTAGAGTCGCAGGAAGGCTGGAGCCTATCCTAGCTGACTTAGGGCAAAAGGCAGGGTTCACCCTAGACAGGGCACCAGTCTATCACAGGGCACACCCAAACTCACACCTTTTACAATCATCAATCAACCTAAGATGCATGTCTTTGGACTGTAGGAGGGAGCCAGAGCACCAGGAAGGGACCCATGAAGAGGGAGTACAAACAGGTTGCCTTAACATATTAGCAGAGTCAAACAATCTGTTTTTGTATTCAGTATTCGATAGTTTATCCGGTCACCATTAACACAAGCCAATTAGATGATTTCAGAGGAGCTTTGAAACATTCTTCAGATAATCCGATGCATACAGTATATCCTTATTCATACTATGTACTAAAAAGGCCATGTATTAATGTTGAAAGTGCACAGATACTATATATTATTATCAAATAGTTATTGTACTATGGCATTACTTAATTCAGTTAATATGGTAATTAAAATTATCTTCTGCAAAATGGGCTAGTTGGGTACACCTGTTCTGGTATACAATACAAGTAAAGGTTTTGTATCATGACAGTGGTGCAACAAACGGCAGATGAATGATCACCAACGAAGTAGTTAAACAAAGAGGAGACAAACACATTTTGAAGTTTCATCATATTGTAATGTCACAGCCTTCTGCTAGGTTTGACTACAGAACAAAAAAATAAGCTTATGCTAGCTTAGGTTATTAGGATGACTTAAAAATGAATCCAAGATTTTGCTGTTGTTGTTCAGCCAAGCCACAGACCTAAAACTGTGTTGTCTTTCTGTGCCATTTGGAGCAACTTTACGCTGTTTCTCAGTATCTCATCTGAAAAATGGAAGCTCATTTTGTTTGTGGTGTACTTACAGATATCCTGCTGGGGTTGCACTCCAGAGGTTGCACAAGCTAGAAATTTTCCATTAATAATTCCTGTGTGTATGTGTGTGTGTGTGATTTTCCATACGTGCATTTGTGAGTGTCCACATGGCCCATTGGGAGCCCCTAGAGCTTGACATTTAGCACCTAATGAGTCTTCTTAAGCAGCTGCTGGTTTTTGGTTGCCCATCTTCTCTTTGCTTCTCTTCTTTAGGAAACTCATTCAGTCCATTGATTTAATAACAGAAGTGTTTAAAGGGCTCAGTCGCTCTATCATACCTGGCCATAAAGAGAATGTGTATAGTGTTAGTGAGTTTATGGGTGTTGAGGTTAATTCCTGCTATAAATACTATAATAGACTGCTATAAATGTAACATATCTAAAAACACACACAAATGTGTCAGTGTAAATACACACACAGGCTGATGCTTATGCTGTTTGGTAGATATTATTGTAAAGTTATCCTTTATTCATTGTTAATCAACATTTATTGTGAAGACCCAATGCTGAAGAAGTTCAACCAACAACGGATTTAATCTGCTAGTAGATGTCATCGGGGTCGCTCCAGCCCAATATAGTCTGTGTTCCAGTAGTTATGAACTTCACAGTCATCCAAAAGCAGGTTAAATTATATAAATGATTACTTTGCCTAAAAATATCAAATAATCATAATTAGTATGGCGTACCATGGTGCTTAAACAGTAGTTATTGTAGCTGGGAACTGAATGTGGCAACTTGTTAACTACATTTACTCTTTTAACATATTTTGATATTGACAGCAATATAAATATTCTGTACAGTATATAAGCACCCCTCAAAGATTTGATTTCTACCTTAGGATTCCTGACCTAGAAAATCTGCTATACACCTTTTGGTAATCCCTATCTCCCTCAGTGCAGTTTTGTTTTGTAACCAGACACTTTTGTAAAATGTTTGTTTGCATGTTGTTGTGCCAGTAGATAGAGCACTCACACCTTTGCTGCAATCCTGTTAAATCAGCTTACTCACCTACGTCTCCTTGCAGACCTGCTGACAAACACCCGCTCAGTATGTGTGATAAAATATGTTCTGTCTGTCACCTCAAGGTTCTGTCTCACAGAAACCCTGGGAGAGGAGAGATTAAGAATCTTTCACTTAGCTGCAGGTCAACAATCAAACTGTCACTGCTCTGAAATTCAACAGCTGTCCCCACAACCTATAAAGCTGTTTTTATCCCAGATTGTCTAGTTAATTTATCCCTGCTGTCTAACTCTGCAGCTGTTTTGGTGCTTTTGTAAACCCTATTCTGTCAATGGCAAAGAGACTATGGAAATTTAAAGGGTAATTCTACATTGAAGCACACATCTAGTATCACTGCCATCAGAATTTTCACCACAAGACTTTTCTATCAGTTGTGAATAAAAAATATAAAGAACGTTTTCGATAGCTCAAGATTAGCTTAAGACATATCCTATATTTGTTTAATATATGCTTTTGTACAGTGCTACTCAGTCCACGAAAACACTGTACACTACCTTCTGCTGACAATCCTAGAATGCATAGGCTGCATATTTTAAAGATGACAAAATTACTGTTTCGCAACTAAGCAGCTGATGGTGGTAACACAAAATGATGGTGATAACTGTCCAAAGTCTAACTTTAGTGCTCACCACTGAGGACGCTATTGCATGTTCACTGTATAAGGAATGAATGAGTGAATAAGGTGATTTTGGAAACAATGTGTACCTGCTGAGAAATGACTTGGTGCCTAGTTGCAAGTTGTTGCCTTATATGTGGCCATACCGCCTTGTGGATGCCCGATCCCATCAGATCTCGGAAGCTAAGCGAGGTAGGGCCTGGTCAGTACCTGGATGGGAGACCGTGAGGGAACACCAGAAAGCCTGGGTGAATGCAGTGTGAGAGTGAGTGGTTGGTGGTGGTCGGAGGGGCCGATGGCGTGGATTGGCAGCCTCGCTTCCGTCAGTCTACCCCAGGGCAGCTGAGTGAATGAATAATGCAATGTAAAGCGTCTTTGAGTGTCTAGAAAAGCGCAATATAAAACCAATTCATCATTATACTGCTCACAAAATCAACTGTGGGGAAGAAAAATATGTGGTTAGGTAAAGCCCTGTTAATCCTTCAGTAATCAGAAATACTACCGTGTGGGAAATATTTATGGGAGCGTAGTTGCAAAGCTGCATTAATCAATATTTCTATATTAACAAAAATATAAATGACTAGGTGTAACGTGAAAGTTGTCACTCAGTGTCCAACCCTGTCAATAACCACCTAAAGCTCTATTCGCACAGGACTAGTATTTCCTGAGGGCTGTACTACATGTCAAGTTCAACATAGCCAGGCTTTCTTTGTGTTAGCTGGCTCGACAAAACCTGAACCCGATTCGGAGATGATGGGCATCAGAGTGGTGGTTATCAATGTGGTTAACCAGGTTTCCTTCATCAAGCTCTGTGCACACTCCCATAAAAAGGGATGTCTGAAGGGGTCATGTGACTCTTCTTCCACAAATGGACCAATCATGTGCCACCTACAAGAAGATCAGGTTGTTATAAAGTTATAAAGAATATAAAAATGTATTACAGTAAAAAAGTGCTGTTCCTTTATTTTCACATTCAGTTCACTCTGAATGCAGCTGCTTGTTTCTAACACGACAGCTGCACATTAGAACTTCATTCATTTAAACATGATACTAATGTAATATGTCTGACACTGTCCCATAGTGAAGGATACATAAAAATCACTTCAGTTTTCAGTTTAGTGAAATTAAGTTATTGATTGAATATTCTATGTGATAAATATAAATTCTAATCAATTTTCGAATCCATGTTCCATCAGCTGCAGTACCAGCAGTGTAAAATGGACTGCACAGCAAATCAGGACCAAACATAAACATATTTAGGAATGTTCTGCCTCACCAACTGCCTGCAGCTGAGAATCTGTACCACTCAAAAGAGAATCTGGTCAGAAAAATAACTAATGCCAATGATTAAAGCTTTAAAGCCTCTGGAGCAGGTTAGCTGTGCAGCATCAGTTACCATGGTGATCTAGCAGTCAGATTCATGACACAAAAAAGTCTGACTTTAGGCTCAAAACACCTCGCTGTCTCAATATTACTGGGCTGTGTTTTGTTCAGGTATAAGCAAAGTGTGTTTTACTCAAACTGACTGACCTTATCCACAGATATGATGGATATGAACAGGCCACATAACTGTTGAGCTGCCTTGTAAGATGGCAAGATGTGCCTCACCACATAATGCCATGCATGTCCTCCATCTAAACATCCTTTGATATTTTATTTTCTGATGGATTTGCTCTTTCTGTGAATGGGTCCACATGCTGTGAAGCAACATTAGCATCCTGAATTTGCACCCAAAGTGCAGCAAACAGACAGAAGGAGTTTAAGAACCACTGTTTGAGTGACTAATTTGCATCTGGTTAGGACACTACAGTTGAAAATGAGCCATCTGGCAACACTGGCATATAAATGTTGATCATGCTCTTTTCCCCTGAAAATAAGTAAATAAACCATGCCCTCTAAATGACTTCATGATGGTAACATCTGTATCTGAATCTGCCAAGAAACCTCTAATTATTTAGTCACTATTATCAAAGTTTACATCATGTAGTAATCATTACAGAGGCTCTACTGTAAGCCACACGGATGATCATCCACTTATTTGTCACCTGCTTATAATCCCTCATTATGACACAAACACACATGCTGTATATCTCCTAAAACACTGATCCAAACATGACTTTTGTTTACTGTAAAGCAGCCAAGACTCCTGCACCAGCTGCATGAAACGCTGCACATCAGCTGTATAATATCTTTACAAGAGTTTTCCTGTTGTGAGACTGGTAGTTTACCTGTCTGTCCTGCATGTGTGCAGCTTATGAGGGAAGCGGGGCTCCCCTCTTGCCGTTCCCTCTGAGGAATGTGAAGACAAATTAGGTTGCTCCGGGCCAAAAGAGTCTGCCATGTTTAATGAGTTCCTCGGAAGAACAAATAAATGTTTATGGAAAACCGCCACTTAGCATAGCTGATCTCCCCTTCCTCGTCTGCTGCGTACGGCCTTGTCATGAAAACACAGCGCTGTTGCCAGGGAGATCCCCCCTCTCTGCTTAATGAGTGGGGTCTTTGTCTGTGCATTAGGCTTCAGGTTAAAACTTTTCATCACCCTTTACTATGCATTCACGTCTTGGCACTGATAACGTCTCATCAGACACCGTGACTGACTCTCATTTAGAAGCATGGGCCTCCTGCACCGCTCTTCTGCAGCAACCGGTGCCAAAGTCAAGATCAAGGGCAGGAGTGGGAACATTTCCAGAAACTTCATCATGCCATCTTTACCAACTTCAGCTTATGTTCAAATGGATTTTAATGAATGCTTAAATCATTAAATTCTAATATGTATTGTTTTCAGGGTGTAAACGTTTCTTAAAGTCCAACTCAAAGCTGTTATAATTGACGTGTTTAGAATAATTTATGGAACGACAGTTTGAAAACCTACAGCGTGATGAACCAACAGAGGATTATCACCCAAACCTGCAGCTCCTTTCAGCTTTATGGAGCTTTATATTGAGTTTCAGCTCACCGTTTCACTGGCCAGCTCACTGCTTTACTGTTCTGCTTCATTCTTACCGCTCTCACAACATAGTTTGCGGCGTTACATGTTATAAAAAATAACTTTATGCTACCTTCTCAACACTAAACAACACACATACACAGTTAGCGACTAGCTAGTGACCATAGTGGAACATTTAATAGCTACAGGAGAAGGTAGATACCAAAAACAGAACTAAAAGAGAGGAGAAAGGTCAGTAGAACGCCAGAAACACCACTTTCTAATTATTTTAACATTTCAACTTCAAAGGTAATGACATTTTGATATATACAACTTGTTTCCCCTCATGATAATGCAAGCAGCACCACGTCGAAGTCTAGGAAGATCTTTCCTAACAGGCGAGGAGAGATGGTTCTATGGCTACGACCCAAAGACCAAACAGTCGTCTTCAGTGAGCTTCAGAGAGCAAAGATGGTGCATTAGGTCAGGAGTACAACAAGAGCATGTTCGTCCTCTCGTTAAACATTCACGGTATGAGGATTTGGAATTCCCCCTGGGTCAAACTGTCACCGTTCAGTTCTACTGTAGCGTCAGGAGGCATGTGAGGGTGAACATTCTGTGCAAATGACCCGAACGATGGTTGGTGCTCCATCATGACGTCGAAAACATACTTACAGTCTTTTTTGGTTGCACCTTCACAATCGTCGCTGCCAACTTGTTAGATTTCGCTCCCCATGATGACATTACAGGCCGCCATTTTGACACAGCGGAGGAGATCCTGCGTGCATCATAGATGGTGTGCAATATTTTTACATAGCGGGACTTCTAGGGAGTGTTCCAAGTGTGGCAGGAGCGCTGGGAGCAGTGTATCCCTGCACAAGAAGAGTACTTCGAAAGGGATGGCGGGCAGATTTAAATCTAGAACGGTTTGTGTTTTCTATAGGCACAGACTAACAACTTTTTGATTGTGTTTTATGTCATGTGTGAATAGGCATGGTTTCAGGATTATTCTCTCTGCTGAACCTGTGTTGCTGATAGTTTGCAGTATGCAGTAGTGATTTTTGAGAGATAAAAATGAATGCTGTGGGAAAGCAACCTGTAGCAGCTTAAAAATAGCTGAAATCTTTAAAGACATATTCCGATTCACTTATTCCCTGACAGTGAGATGCAAAGCTAGACACCACTGCCAACAGCAGGCTAACTCTGCTTAGCATGGGGACGACCTTATGGCTGAGTGGTTAGGACGCATGGAAGCATACACCCAGAGTGTTGCTTTACTGGCTCAAAACCCAGCCGGAGACCATTTGCTATGTGTTATTCCCTGGCTCTCTCACCCGCACTTCCTGTTCCTCTCTCCACTGTCTTTGTTAAAATGAGAGGCAAAAATACACAAAATAAAAACTTTGCTTAGCATAATGTTTGGAAATGGGGTACCTTTACCCAAATCCAACAAAATCCACTTTCCTCTTAATCTAATCTGAACAGTTACACGGACTGTACAATGCATATGACGCTACATCAGAAAAATGAAAGCAGACAAGTAGATTTCCCAAAATGCTTTATTTTTCCATAAACAGATTAATATGATAATATTTCTGCCTTTATCAGACCCTCACAGATAAACATTAAGAGGCGGCCTCATGTAACAGCATCAATCTAAATAATTTACTTTCAGCCATGTGGACACTATCTCACTGTCTCCTACTAAGTATACTCTCATCCATCTACAGATGTCTTCAGGAGAACATTTTCTTTTGTAAAGGCGTCTGCTTTACTTTCACATTTAGTGTGACAAGAACACCAGAGACTCTTCTCTCTTGCTTCAGGTCACTGTTGACTATGATCTTACTGAGTGGGCTAATCTTGCTCATTTGTGACCCCAGTGTTTCCCGACCATGTCTCTAAGCTATGGTTTGATGAAATATAAGAAAAAAAAAAAACCCTACTTACCTTCAGTAGAAAAGATGTTACTTTGGTGATAAAACATGCCATCATATTCTGTGTTGAAATACAGGGTTGGTTGTAGGTGGAGGTGCAGGTGGGTTGCATCAATCAGACTCTGATATGACAGCTCCCAGCAGCTCAGCTGTTTCCCATTCTGATAGTAACACAACATGATTATGTAGCAGGGGACATGACAAGATTAGCCTGGCTGAACTGATAAACTGAATTTAAGTGTAAAGCGGGAAAAGGCGAAAAAAAAAAAAAAAAAAAAAGGTTTAAATGTGCATTAACTTGCTGAGAAACCTTTTGAGTTTGGAAAAATGTGCAAGGTTGTATAGGGATGGAAAGAAGTTAGTTATTTTTAATCTTCTTATTTTTCCACACTAGCTGTGTGGCTCCATAGATGTTCTGTCCCTTTGAAATATCACAAAATACTGTAGACTGCCCTAAAACATGGCACAAATATTCATGGTACCAGGGTTGGAAAATCCTGGTCCCCGAAAGTAAAAATCCTTTTCCGTTCTAGATGTTTCCCTCTTCCAACACACCTGATTCAAATGGCCAGGATCGTTACCAGGCTTCTGCAGAGCTTGATGATGAGCTGATCATTTGAATCAGAGATCGGAAGAGGGAGACATCTAGAACGGAAAAGGATTTTTACTTTTGGGGACCAGGATTTGCCACCTCTGCTTAATGCGGCTACAACCAAGGCTTTTCTTGGGATTAAGGGCCTCACCTTCTCTCCTCCAAACACATTTCTGGTCATTGTGGCCAAATGGCTTCTTTTTTGTTTCATCTGACTATTGAACTTTCCTCTAAAATGCCATTTCATTGTCAATGCAAACAGTAGCAAACTTCAATTTAGCCGTTTCTAGAGAAAGGACTTCCTTTTGGCAGCCTCTCAGCTCACGGTAATGAAAAACACGCTTGACTATAACTGCACCTACGTTCCAGCAGCTTCTAATCCATTGCAGACCTGCTTTTTGGCGATTCTTGGTTGACTCTTGACCACCTTGAGTACTTGTCTCTGTTTTCTTCCTGATCATGGCAGTGACACAACTGCCATGCACT
>OMNN01052597.1:0-13301 GCA_900302755.1 Chromis chromis
ATTATATGGTGTACAAGGGTAATATTGTTGCTTAATAAACCCCTTTAACTTAATTTGTATGTGGTGGATCATGGATAATACAGATTATAGTTCAAACTATTTTGATAACTCTTGATCTTGTAGGTTTTGATGCCTTCAGGTGCAACAAAACCTGCTCTGGTGCAGATATAAACAGAGATGCTGTGTATTGCACATAACTATCCTCCATTATGGTTTCCCTCCTGCTTCACAGTAGGAGAAGAGCTTGAGTCTGAGCTGCCCATGAGAGTGTGGAGCTGTAAGCAGATACACAGGAGCTGCTCTCACAGACTGACACTGGCTTTCAGTAGGTCCCTCCTCCTCTGCACAGCAGGAATGTGAAATGCACCTGAACTGGATCCCGCATGAGGAAGAATGACTGCGGGAAGTCGCCAACCCACCTGTTCCGGGACACAAGTTTCACAAATCAGAACCCATTCATTTCACTAATCTCTGTCAGCCGTGGAGAAGTTTAAACGAGCAGCAGCTGTGAACTTGGACAGCCATGGACGAGTGCTGCGTGTCTCCGGAGGAGGCGGAGAGGCTGAGGATCCACCGGGAGATAGAGAGACAACTTCGCCGCGACAAGAGAGAGTCTCACCGGGAGCTGAAGCTGCTGCTGTTAGGTGAGACTTCATATGTTCACTCACTGGAAAGGTCTGGAAATGATTAACTAACCACCTTCCAAAACACATTAATAAAACGTGATTATTGCCTTTTAAACTTAACCAATAGAGGTTTACAGCCATAAACACTTTAGCAATGTTTTTCTGAGATTTTCTATTCAGCTCAACAGAAACATATCTTAAAGTGAAAGGACCGTACTGAAATTTAGAATAAAAAACAGTTTTAAAGTTTTTAAAAATATTTAAATATATATATATATACAAAACATTTCACATAACACATTTAAATTAGTTTCTAAATCGTGACCTTAGCTGACTATGGGTGTGAAATTTCCAATCAGAGCTAAATGCTAGTATTAGCATGCTAAAATGCCAATGGATATGCTAATATGCTAATGTTCGGCAGGATAATTAGCATATTTATACAAAAGTTAAAAGCTCATGTTATACATGAACAAAATATTTCGATAACAGCACCCTAAATTTGTTTCTGTGACTACATTAGCTGACAATGTCTGGGAGTGACATTTCCAGTCAGAGCTAAATGCTAGCATTAGCATGCTAACAAGCCAATGAATATGCTAATATGCTAATGTTCGGCAGGATAACTAGCATACTAGTACAATAAGTTAACCCTTGTACATTGCATGAGTAATACTTGATAAAGTTTCCTAAATGTACAATAATTTATATGTCCTACTTCCATGCTTTTCTCCATTAGAGTGAAATGCTATGGAGCTAATTTAAGCTAATAATTAATGTAATTATTGTGATAAGATAACCAAGCCAGTAACCTATACAGAAAATTGACAGTATTTCTGCCATTTAAAAACTCTTTTATGCTTTTTTCCCCTCAAAAATCATCAACCCATCTTTTGGAGTGGATTTCCTAAAATTTTGTTTACAGTACAAATAGTCCTGTAGTCTGAATTATAACTGAATACCTGCAAACAGTGGATGTACAGTTAACCATGTACTTCATAGTGATTTATAAACTTTTTTTTTTGGAGTACTCTTGTCTGAGTTTTTTTTTTTTAACTTGTGATAGTATCCTTTGAAATACTATAATTCTGGTGTCATATTTTCAGTCTGAGATAATTTGACTTGCAGATTCTGTCAGATTTTGCTGTTAGGTGTACATGACCACCCTGGGCCACCCCTTTCCTCCGCCACTGTTTCACTCTTAATCTTAGAGACAAAATTTCCAAAGTCATTAGGATTCATCCTCTGGAGACGATTAATGTTCACACCAAATGTCATAACAATCCATACTTGTCGGGACATGTCAAAACCAAAAGCTTCAGTAATCTGTTCAGAAGTTTTGGACATATTTTACGCTGGCCCAAAGTGGTGAACTGACAGATCGATAACAAGAACAAACACTCATCAGGCGTATCTGTGTGGACACACAAAGTAGTTATCAACAAAGGCTTGTCATCATCAAGGTTTGTTGACTCTAAGCAACTGAATTATTGTCTTTGGAGAGACTGTGAGTGTTCAGTGTATTTTTTTCCCTTCCTCCATGCGTCCCTGAACTCTGATGCATCAGATAAGCTGACAAATCCAGGAAATAACTAAAGAATCTGGATCGATAGATATAAAGGCTTGGTTTTGTGTTTGTTAGCTGCGCTGTTCCTTTAACATAGTCACAGGTTAGCCTTTACATTCTTCAAATAGCTGGCGAAGCTTTGATGAGTCAGCTTGATAGCCCTTGTAGTTTTCTCTTTCTTTGTTCAGATGAACCAAGGTATTCACACCCGAAGTGTATTGAGGCTGTGTGTGCTGCTTGGTTTGGATGTTTTACTCACTGTTCATTTGTCTCCAATAATAATGCTTCTTTGTAAAAGCCGTTATATGATACTTACAGTCTGTTTTTTTTATTGTTTTGTTGCTTTTGTTTGAACAGCCAATGTGCATGTGCAAAATAAATCTCAGGTAAGCTGTAGGTCTAGTGTGCAACTCATAAAAAGAGTATAAATGTGTCTTACGGCGCAGTGCGACATTTTGACAATCACGATGATGAGACCAGGCCTGTTTTTCCCAGAACTATCAAAACAGGCCCCTTATAAAAGCTTGATTGTTGGTTCGGTTGGAAACAATACATTAGGCATGAAGGACTTTGTTTAAAGGTCAGCACTACTTTAAACTTGAACTTGAGTTGTTTGGAGAACAATATCCTCCTGTAAAGGTCAGCCTAATGGTTAACATTTTTAGCCGTTTTAGGTGCTTAGCTGACACTCTTATCGAGAGTAATTTACTACCAGAGGGCAGGAAGCGGTTCACTGTTTCACTCAAGGACACACGGCAGTTGATAGACACGTTGAGTGGCATGAATACAACACTAACCTTCAGTGTCTCAACATATTGTGCAATGCAGTTGTTACTTGCAGGAAAAAATCAATTCATCTTTAATTCATATTGTTTATATAGTCTTGTTCTTTTTTTAAATTTTGTATTTCAGTGTTGGATTTTCTTTGTTTTCAATCTGCTTTCATGCTTTTTGTAGAGTAAATTCATCGGTGTTGAAATAAAAACAAGCAAATGCTGCTAAATCTGTATATGATGTTTTATTTCGCAGTAATAACATTAGCAATGGAGTGAAACAAATGAATGTTTGGCAGCTTGCATACACCTGAGGAAACCAAGCATATGTACACCCACGCACTTGTAGACGGGTGGCAAATTAAAGGAAAAACCAACATAAAGCATCTTAGTAAGGTGTTGGGTTAATGATAAGTCTCTGGATCTCTACTAGGGGACCTGAGCACCATTCTTCCAAAAGATGTTTTGTTCATTTGGTGTTTTGATGATGGCGGTGGAGAGCGCTATCTAACACATCAGTGTAAAATCTCCCATAAGTGTTGCGTGGGGTTGAGATCTGCTGACTTCAAAGGCTATAGCATATGATTCACGTCATTTTCATCAAACCGATCTCCTCTCGACCCCTCAAGCCCTATGGGTAGAGGCACTGTCATCCTGGAAGAGATCGCTCCCATCAGGATAGAAATGTTTCATCATACGATAAAGGTGATCACTCAGAGCAACTTTGAACTTCAGACACTCTTTCCTCAAGGGGACAAGTGGACAGAAATCATGCCACCAAAAGGCCCCCACAGCATAACAGAGCCACCGGATCCCCTCATTCTAAGGTTCAAGGGTTCAGGTTTTTTGTGTCTGTACATCTCTGGCTCAAGGAAAACCCATTATAACCCATGAGCTTGTGAAAACATTCTTTCCAAAGAATGCATCTTGTTTTGTTGTTGTTTTGCAGCCAAAATCCTGTTTAACTGCAGCTGCTTGATGTTGAGATTTAAAAAAAAAAAAAAAAAAAAACCATGTCACTGATGTACTATTTCTGGCATTGCTTTGATCTTATGCCATTTTTTACCCTACGGTCTCATTTATCTCGTTCGTCTAGGGACCGGTGAGAGTGGGAAGAGCACTTTTATCAAACAGATGAGGATCATCCACGGCAGAGGATACAGTGAAGCTGACAGAAAAGGTTTCACTCGCCTGGTGTTTCAGAACATCATCACAGCCATCCAGGCACTGATCCATGCCATGATGACTCTACGGATTGACTACATGGATGACCACAACATTGTAAGAAGCTGTGCATGCTTTTTATTTTTTTGTGCATGCATGTCTTATGTAGCATTTTATAAAGCTCAGTATGTCAGTAAAAGATAAACTCTTAACAACAGTCTGCAGCAATGCTACCTAAATGCTAACATGCTCACTATGTCAGTCCTGATTTTTAGGAGGTAATTCCACGTCTTGGTGTAGCATTTTGACATTTCCCAATTAGCACTTAATCTAACATGCAGTTTAATTCAATTAAATTGCATTTTAATTGCTCCACATTGTAACAGAAGTAATCTCAGGACACTTTACATAGTAAGGTGAGGGCCTTAAAATATTGTAGAAGTAAACCTAACAATTCCCCCTTGAGACAGAATTTGGCAACCGTGGGGAGGAAAAACTTCCTTTTTAAGTGGAAAAAAACTCCATTAGAACCAGATTCCGGGTGGCCGGCCATCTGCCTCAACTGGCTGGGGTTAGAGGAGAACAGAGAGAGAGAAAAGATGAGCCACAAAGTTAACACCTTGTAGTTGCATATATAGATTCATGGAGAGTGATGGAAAAAAGGAGCAGCCTCGGCCTATAGCAACATTACTAACTATGGTTAAGGGTGTTATTTATTTTACTAATTAACTGTTTTAGCTCCTGTCTCCTTAAGGCCCTCCTCACAAAAAGCCCACTTCTTTCTGATTGGCCAACTTTAGGAAGCCTACACCGAGTGCTTGTGAGCAGTACTCCTGTGGGCTTGCTGTGCCTGGAAATCCATGACAAGCTGATATCAGCTTGCCACATTTATAGAAAAGACCACTGGAAACCTAGTGTCCAGAGCTCTGTGAAGCCTGAGCTTTTGGCTCACAGGGATTACTTTTGAATAACATTTATCTCCCTATTTGAAACATTGGCCATATTTAAAATGAAACATCCAAAACTGAATCATTATACACTCACTGTCCACTTTATTACATCCACCACAACAGCTCTGCCACATATCCTACTTTTACGAGTATGCTTTCTGCATTTGTTGAGGTTGTCCAAAAGGCCATTCTATTATATATATATTATAGTGTGTGGTTGTTGTGTCCTTTACTGCTTTACATTTAAGTGTTTTGAATATTTTGTTCACCCTATTAACGTATGAGAGGAGCAATATATCAGGAGCACTTCAAGATGTTATGTAGTGCAGTATACCATAATCACCACTCACTATTATCTAAATAATAAACATAAAGTAGAATTACTACCTTCTGACAATTTCAACAAAAACTAAAAGTGTAGAAGCTTCATAAAAATAGAAAAAAAATGCATTAGATTTAACAGGTGTACCTAATAAAGTTGCTGATAAATGTATATAAGACAAACATTACTAGGATTTAGCCTGTTGTGGATATAAATGCGTGTACCAAATTTCATAACAATCTGTCCAAAAGTTGTTGATTTAACTCATAACTACAAACATCAACCTCAATATCGTGCTGGAAAACAAAAGCTATTAGATAACTACGGTCATTGGGATTCATAGTCTATACACAATGAATATCTGTACATAATTTAATTACAAATATTCCAACACTTGTTGAAAAATATACAAGAAAACTAACCGCAACCTCATGGTGGTAGTTGAGAAAAAGTTAGAACATCATCAAAGAACCTAGGATTAATCATCTTTGTACAAAATGCCATGGAAAATGAGGTTTTGGCTAATTACACTAAAGTGATGGAGTCGCTGGTTCACCTTCTAGCTAAAAATGAGCTTCTGTACACCATGTCCACAAAATCCATCTACTTGTATACGGATTTCTGTTTGCATTTCTCCTCCTCTTGTATGTGTATTCATAGTTCAAAGATTGAACGTTTGTGTTTATTAAAGTCCCTTGTTGATGTTTTGTGTGCGTCAGAGCCGCGCAGAGAAGCTGAACCAAGTAGATACAACACAAGTGTCCTCCTTAGAGCCTTGGCAGGTGGATGCCATTAAGAGAGTGTGGAATGACCACGGAGTTCAAAAGTGCTACGAACGCAGGAGGGAGTTCCAGTTGTCAGATTCTGCCAAATAGTAAGAATTTTACTTATTTCATATGAGATAATGCACATAAAGCTTTTACATTGCCTTATCTTCTATTAATCATCTCAGTTTAATACTAAAAATATGGATTCATGCTGATAAAATGTATAAATTTGCATATAATAAGTGCAGATTATGATATGAGGGACCCTTATCTGGTTATATTTGTGTCAAGATATTAACCTGGATACATTGTTGTTATCGTTTCAGCTACCTGAGCGACTTGGACAGAATCACAGCTGTGGGGTACGTCCCCACCCTGCAGGACATCTTGAGGGTCAGAGTCCCCACCACGGGCATCATAGAGTACCCCTTTGACCTTTCAAAAGTCGTCTTCAGGTATGAAATTACACCTCATTACCTGGGCGGCACACACAAACGGAAAACAGCACATGAAGATAAATTGTATCCCTGATTTTTTTAATTAACCCATCATATCTTTCTATTTATCTCATACTGTGTCTGTATTTTAAAATGAGATAAACACATTAATCAGTGAGCTTAAGAGGTGCTGATTGTCACACCAGCTGTTTCTTCTGATTCCAGGGTTTATGTTAAACTGAACTAAGCTCTAGATTTGTAGTCTACGGATATGACGCTGGTATCAAACTACTCATCTAGCTCACAGCAAGAAAGCAAATAAGTGTATTTCCCAAAACACCAAACTATAGCTTCAGTAATGTTGGAATGTCACAGCCTCTGTCATGTCTGTTTGTTTCTTAGGGTGTACTTTCCCCATGTCTCCTGCGCACTCTATCCGTGTCTCTCTTTGTCCATGTGTGTGTTCCAGTCTCATGCCATTCTTTTTTTTTGTTGCGTCCCGTATTACTTTGGTAATCACTTTCTTTGTGTGTCTTTGGTTGTTTCGCTTCCTGTGTTTTCCCGCCTCTGTGACTGTCAGATTATTTTCACCTGAGTCTCCCTCCTTGTGTATTTATAGTTCAGGCGTTCCCCTTGTCAGTTGTAATTCATCTATGCGAGTCCCCTGAGTTCTGCTCCTGTGTATATAACTTTTGTCCCTCGTGCCATCTTCTGCAATCTTGGGATATGCCGTGTTTAGGCTTTGTAGTTTTTGTTTTACTTTTAATCTTGCTTTAGTTTGATCCCCATGCTTTTGTGGCCTTTCTGGATTTTTGGTAAACCTTCACCTGCTCCCAGAGGTCTGTAATACGAAGCAAGGTTAATGGGTTAGCGAGGTATGTTGAGCTTAAAGTCAGGTGGCTCCTAGATCATCATGGTAACCGGTGCTGCACAGCTGACTTATTCCAGAGAAGGTTATGTTCAGAGTTTTGGATTTAAATCAGGCGTAAGAAGTGTCACACTTACACTAATTCTTTTTCTGACGATTCTCTTTGATACAGTTTCTCAGCTGAGGGAATAAATTAACAAACCTGCGAAGCTGTGCATTAGTAATGCCATTGAAATGAAACCGTGCAGTAACAGTATTGCAAATTGTATGCATTGCATTGCCAAAAGCAGCTACATGCATTTGGTTGTTGAGGCAGACAATGAATAAAAATGTTTTTATGCTTCTTCCTGATTTGCTGCCAAGTCTGTTTTCCACTGCTGGTACTGCAGCTAATAGAACACTGATTAGAAATTGATATTTATCACAGAGAATAGTCAGTTAAGAACATTAATTTCACTTTAATTTGGCCAAAAACTAAAGCCTTTATTACGGGACAGTATCAGACCTAAATGCACTTCGTGATTATCCTGTTTAAATGAATGAAGAACTCTAAAGTGCAGCTGTTGCATTAGAAATAAGTGGCTGTATTTTGAGTGCACTGAGTGGTAAAATAAATATATTAACACACAAGATTACCAATTTTCTACCAGCATTTCTCTCTTATAATATTTGCAGTAACTGTGCTTTTTACTATAATTAATTTTTATACTCCTCATAGCTCTCCATTATAACAGCCTGTTCCTCTTGGCTGTAGTGGGCAACACGCCATCAGTCCATGAGATGTGTCAAATGCCTTCTTTTATGGGAGCACACACACAGAGGCTGTCGAATAAAGCCTAGATTAACAAAGAAAGTTGATAAACACCATCGTTATGCCCATTATCTCTGCTTGGAATTTTAGGTTTTGTCATGCTGGTGTACAGAAAGAATGACTGGATATGTTGCATCTACTTTGTGGTACATCCCTCTGTGTTTTTGTTGGCCCACTTGGATTTTAGGTCTTGTATCACATTTGTTTTTTAAACCTACCTTCTGTGTCCCGTGTTTGGGTCCTCTCCTGACACCCCACCTAACAAGGAACTTGTTATATTTTAATCATGTGTCTGTAGGATGGTGGATGTTGGTGGCCAGCGTTCAGAGAGGAAGAAATGGATCCACTGCTTTGAGAACGTCACCTCGATCATTTTCCTTGCTGCCCTCAGCGAATACGATCAGGTCCTTTACGAGAGCGAGAATGATGTACGGTCAAAAGCATTATAGTTACTGTCAATAATTATTTCCTTTTTGTTCTCAAGCTTTAATAACAATACATATTAGTGTATGTCAAAGAATGCTTCTGCTTCCTTCCACAGAATCGACTGAATGAGAGCCTCGCCTTGTTCAAGACCATCCTCTCATACCCGTGGTTTCAAGAGTCCTCCACCATCCTCTTTCTGAACAAAACAGACTTGCTACAGGAGAAAATCACAGAGTCACATCTGGCTACCTACTTCCCAGCCTATAACGGTAAAACATGAACTCTTTGCTTTGCATGTGTTAGAACAACATTCGTCCTGATAATGTCCACTGATAATGAATGATTTGGACTTTAATTTTATAATCTGTTTCAAGCAACATACCATTCATTTGCTCCTGTGCTGCTTCATTTGTGTTGATTTGCTACTTCTTTCTGGTTTTCATTCCTATAAACTAGAGCTACAACAATTAATTGATTATTTTTGATGATTAATATAGTAGTTGACAACTATATTGATATTTAATTAATTGGTTTGAGTAATTTAAGAAATTCCTTAATTCTAGTGTCATATTTGTCTATTTTCTGGTTTCTTTAATCCTCAGTGACACTAAACTTAATATCTTTGGGTTTTGTCATGTTGTGCTCTCGGAAACACTGATCAGTGTTTTTCACCATTTTCCAACATTTCGTAGACCAAACATCTAATAGCTTGAATTGAGGAAATAACAGACAGCTTCATTGACAGTGAAAATAATGATCGGTTGCAGCCCTCTTGTAAACTGGAGCTTGAAAAGTCCTCGTCTCTGATTGTTGATTACACAAATTATTGGTATTTTGTGCATTAAGTGATATATATGTATAATATGCTCTGTCTAATATTTGATAATTGCAGAAGTTAAAGAATTAAAGGTGGAGTCAGTGATTCTAATAATTCAATATCCGTCTCCTCACTGTCCGTTCTGTGTGTGCATTGAATGAAATAAAACAAATATGGGGTTTGTACACAATGCCGACTCTGTAAATGGGAAATGGAAAGTGGCTTAGACTGATTCATACAACACTATTCCAGCGTGTCCTGTGGGTGCTCATGCACACAAAATCCACTATAATATTGAAAACAAGAACAACAACCTCCGAGCAGCAACCTGCTGCCTGAAAATTTCAAGTTTTGCAGAGAATTTGGATCGTAAATAAGGCAGCCCTACTATTTTATTTTCAGTGGATTCTCTGTTTTATTGACCTTGTTGGCCTCCCTTTGTGCAAATTTTTACCATAACAATTCCAGACCTGTCAGTATTTTTTGGGAACACCACAGCCACATCCTTCACGTAGCTCTGTCCAACATGATTGGGATTGGTGAAGGAAACACAAACAAACCAGAGTGTTTGGAGTTTGTTTTTTTTTTGCCCCTGTAGCAGAATGATCGTGAGGTGCAGCCAGACCACTATGTTCTACAGAATGGGCTAACTATCTAAATATGCTAGCTAGGAAAATATCATCAATCTTTCTCTAGAATCACAAACTCCTCCTATAATTCTAAATGTGAAATCTTGCAAGTATTGTGACCTTTTTCCTGCTAACATCCCACAATACAACAACGTGTAATGATTTACACATGCGTAAATCTCCATTTTAATGCTCATAATAAAGTACACAATTAGTGTTTCTAATATCGGGAGTAGTGACTTTGTGAAAAAGTGTATTTTTAGAAGCATGTCTTGTCTTAAATGATCACTCTGAATGTCATTTCCTCAACATCCCAAGATTCTCTCTGATTTCGACACTTTAACCCTTGCAGGGCCTCAACGTGATGCTGAATCAGCGAAGAAGTTCATCTTGAAAATGTATGTGGAGCGGCACGGCGGGCGTCACAAACCTCTTTACACACACTACACCTGCGCCACGGACACGGAGAACATCCGGGTCGTCTTCAGAGCAGTCAGAGATACACTCTTCAGAGATAACCTTGAAAAGTTCAACCTCGAATAACAGAGGTTTTTGGACAAAGTTGTGATTTCATCTTTAGAGCAAGAAAATCACAATCGCATGTAATGCTTTGATGGACTTTTTATCTGTTATATGCTGTCAGTTGCAGCTTTTCAAACACATTAAAGACAGCAGAGTCAGGTAAGGTGCTTTTATCTTGTTACTGTACCAGACAGTAAGTGCCATTTCTTTAGTTACAACATCACAATTTATCATAAATGGTAAATTTGCATATTGTCTATTGCTACAGGAGAGAAACGGACAGCTGCAACATCAGTTAATTGTAGTGCTTAGCTATTACATGCAGATCCTTTAATTATGTTACTGTTTGACAGAGAATCAGCAAATGGTATCGGACTGGTTTATCTAGTCTTATCACGCAAGAATGTAACACATCCTGCCTTACAGCTCTGAGAGAAGGGAGTAAAAGAATATGCAGCAGAGAACCACACTGCCTGACTGGCTTTAGTTTATTTTTGCTAATGTTTTTATGTGTGCAAGAACCATGTAGCTCAGGGATACTCAACTTGATTTGCCTGGGGGCCGCTTTTGCAAAATGACAGGAGGCCATGGGCCAGTTAATAAACAAACAATAATATTAATCAGATTAAATGAATAAACATTAAAAGGCCCATAGATCATACTTCAAATTAACTGAGTTGCAGCCAAGGGGCATTATTGGACATTTACTGTATAAACAAAAAAAGTTTGAGTATGAATCAATTCATGGCCGGCAGACCAGCCGGCACCCTGTCCTGGGCCTGATGTGGTCTGTGAGCTTTAAGTTGAGTATCACTGTTGTAGCCTATGAAATGATTATTTTTTACACTAACCTTCACTAACTGTAGAAAATAAAAACACATGTAATGTGTGCTTTTGAACAACCTCAATTCAACTGATCCTTGATCTTTCTTGTCACTTTACCCACAGAACTTTATTTTGTCATTAAAACAAGTTTTCTGGACAGAAATGTATGATCCATCTCCTGTTATACAAGAGCAGCTGCATGGCACTGATTAAACAAAGGCTGTTTAGACGCCTTCCCTGCAGGTGTGGTCAAACTGATTGGCAGGCTGTGGTAGCAACCTTTGTACCTAACAATGGTCAAGAATGCACGAAGGCTGGTCTCTGTCTTCCTGCCTAACTGCTGGAACTGAACAGTGGTAAGTAAAAGGAGGTATTCAGCAAGGTTAGACCTGTGCACAGAACAATGCCTGTGTCCACACGGAAGGACAGACTGTCTAGGTACTATTGATTTTATCTGCTTTGTGGCTATAGTTTGCTTGTTTAAGGGTTGAAAAGTTCAGGTCAAATGCAGAATATAAAGAGACACATTAGAAGTAGCTTTCTAAACAGTGGAATGGTAAGCATGTTTGCTTTGGATAAGTCACTATTTTCTTGCAGCGTGTGGTAAAAGCCTGTGAATTTTATCTGCACATGAAGCTGGCAGTATTCTCATTTGACTGTTATTGCTCTCCCTCTTTTTTTTTTCTCCCCCCGAGGGCTAATAAAATCTCGTAGCTGCACAGCCAGGCTCACAAATCTACTGTCAGGCATTAATAGCAGTCCCACGCTTCTCGTGGGTAGTAATAACACAACGGCACCTACAGAGTTTATCCCCTCCAGTCGAAGATAATAATGACACACAAACACGCCCTCCTATATCCCCATTCAGTCGCACCGCCTGAGGAAGCTGCTGTGCAGAGAGCTGTTATAGCAGGTGATCACCCTTATTTGGTAATGGCCCAGATCATGTGACCACAAAATGGTGGAAGCTGTGAGCTGTTTGTAAGCTGAGCATCTCCACCGAGGAGCTGGGAGCAGGAAACGGGCAGGGATCTTGGAAGTGCATCCATGCTCTGAGACTCAGGAGTACAGAGATTCCCGAGCCCCAGCAGTGGTGAGTAGATGGCTTTTATTCGCAGATGATAAAAAGAAGAGGAAGAGGGATATGTTATTTTTTCTCTCACAGCAAGCAGACAGGAAGCGAGAGAGGGAGGGGCTGCTGTCATCAGCACTGTGGTCCTGTGCTGTGGAAGTGGATGTGAGGCAGCTCAGCATCCTCCATGGAGGATGCACATAACATGATGCTGGTTTTTATTATTCTGTAGTATACAACCGTGTATCAGTGAGTGTTTATTTGTGTGTACACACACTGTAGACACACTGTGAATCGTCAGCATGACAGTCACCTCCACAGTACAAGAATCAACCATTCAGCGTTTCTCTGTTGCAGCTGCTAATGCAATCACATTTCCTCCTGTTCCAGAGCGAGTCCACCGAGAAGGAACAAGGATGTTTCTTTTTCATGCGAATGAGCACACGTGACTCACTGTGAATTTGCATCTCTGCCCAATCTGTGCTCAGGCAAGCGTGCAGTCATTCGATTTGAATCAGCACTAGAAAAAGGCAGCGATGGGGGGAATGAGCTTGTCATGATGTAACAAGCCCTTTTCTCTCACCCCCCTCTCCAGCTCCTCCCACCACTCAACATCCTCCCCCTCCTCCTCTTTGAATGGAAGGATTATTCACAGGGGAAGATGACCTTTAACCTCAAAATCTTTCTCATTTCCAGCTTCCCTCCTCCCATTTCCCCCCCCCCCT